>JABUQX010097086.1:5000-26963 GCA_015478945.1 Trachelipus rathkii
ATCATAATATATATAAATATTTTTATTATATATATAAATATATATATATATATATATATATATATATATATATATATATATATATATATTATAGACTATAATATAATATATATATATATATATATATATATATATATATATATATATATATATATTATATATAGTAATATATATATATATATATATATATATATATATCAATTAAAAATTAAGAAGCCCTAAAAATACTCGCTCACACACACACAGTTTGCTGCCGTGATCGTAAGATTTTTTTCTGATTTATCTTGCCAAAGCAGCCAAACGTACCAATGATGCTGCCTCTTTTTTTTCAATAAATGATTAATTAATTAATTATGTTTTTTTTTTTTTACTTTATAAGTATGTTTTGTCTCCTGAATTCAAAAATATATTCATTGTGTGAGCGTAGTCAGGGCCGGATTATTTATTTATTTATTTATTTGAAATATTGGCAACTAGATTCTTATCGTACTTACGTCTTGCTGAAAAAGTGCAGACAAAACGATTGTTTTTCACAGTAATGAATAAAATCTGATCTGATAAGGTGATTCTGTGTTAACGTTTTTTTGAATGTTTTAGTGTTAACTACTGGTTACCCTTTCTTTCCCTCATAAATTTTTAATATTTTTTTAACAATTTTTAAAGCATTTTTCGTACTTTTAGGTGATACTAACAAGGCGTAAAGAATTAGTTACATAATTTTAAATATCTTACGCAGGAGCTACTTGTCAAATGCTGCAAAAAGATTTTCCTTTTTAACAAAATTAGATGCTACAGAAGAAGAGATTCGAGAAGGAGTTAATACATTAAATCAAACATATTCTGAAGATGTGGACATGAACTTTGCTGGAGAACTCAAGCACTTTCATAAATATGTTAAACATTGTCAAAACCATGAACATGATAATCTGACACATCAGGATCTGTACGACATAATATTTAATGATCATGTCCAATCAGCATTCCCTAATGTAGAATCAATTCTGAGAATGTTCCTTTGTATGATGATTACAAATTGCCATGGAGAAAGATCCTTTTCTCAAATGACGAGGATAAAAAATGAATTTAGAACTACAATGTCTCAAACTAAATTATGTTACCTGAGCCTCATGTGCATAGAAAGTGACAAGCTACGCAGTTTATCATTTGATGACATCATCGGTGACTTTGCTTTGTCAAGGGCTAGAAAAAGAATATTTTAATGTAGATCATGTTTGCGAATTCTTGTAAGGTCAAACTCTCCCCTATATATAGGGTGGTTAAATTGTATGGGCTGATGCTGAATGTATATATATATATATATATATATATATATATATATATATATATATATATAATATATATATATATATTATATATTATATTATATATATATATATAATAATATATATATAATAAAAGGGGGCCCATTACCTTCAATAGCTTAGGGCCCCCCGCCGCGACCCGAATATCCTTCCGCTCCTCCTTAATACCAAATCTTACTCCATCTCTTTTCAATTCAACGCCCCCAAGTTGGAATATAATATCTAGTCCTAAGATCATATCCACACCATTTATTAACTCTTCAGTCAACACTACTTCCTTCTCAATTTCTCTCCCCCTTATAATAATAGTAATATTATATATATATAATTATATATATATATATATTAATATATATATATATATATATATATATATATTATATATATATATATATATATAATATATATTATATATATATACTATATATATATATATATATAATATATTATATATATATATATATAATATATAATATTATAATATATATATATATATATATATAATAAATTATATATATATAATTATATATATATAATATATATATATAATATATATATTATATTATATATATATATATATAATATATATATATATTATATATACTATATATATCAAATTTGTACAAACTGTACTGTGACTTTTTTTCTGAAAAAAATTTCTAAGTTCAAAAAATTTCTAACTTACAGAAAAGTTAAGTTAAGTTAAGTTTTTTTAACAAAAATTGCTTAGCGGGCAAGCTTTCTGCAATAATTCCAGAAAGCTTTTTTATGTATTTTTTTTTTACACATATTGGCCTAGTATAATGATACTAATAATGAATTTAATGTGGTGACGGACATGATTCAAAGTTATCGAAATATTTTAAATTTTTATTTAAAAAATAAAATTTATATAAAAAAAATTCAAAAATGAAATATCTCGAAAGATACGACACTTACAACCAATAATATATTTGGAATCAGCATATAAAGCTTATAATAAATATTAAAAAAAAATGAGAAAAAATATTGAAGGACCCCGTAGGGGAGGGCGGAGGAACCCCGCCGCGACATAGATAATACCAATACCAAAGAGCGGAGGATTCCGAGAGACCCCTTCCCCGGAGGGGGGGAAATTGTTCTACCCCTGTCGTTCCCCGAAGGCCGAGAGACACAGACTCCTGTCCATCTTTGCGGTTTATACTTTGGGTTCCTTTAGTTAAAGAATTTTTTTTTTTTTAAAAACTGCACGGAGTAGTAAAACGTAACAGGTCCTATATATTTGAATCATGTCTGTCACCACTTAAATTGATTGTTCGGATCATAATACTCGATATAATTAAAAAAAAAAAAAAAAAAAAAAAAAAATAAAAAAACAAAAAATATACTTATCAATACTGATAGGAGTCGTAAAACAATAACAGGTCCTAATATATATATATATACATATAATATAATATATAATATATTATATCTATATATATTATATATATATATATATATATATATATAATATATATATATATATATATATATATATATATATATATATATATATATATATATATATATATATATATATATATATAGTTCAAATCTCTGAGAGAATGTGGGGGGTGTGTCTAGAATCTCGCTAGGTTCCTGATCTCTCGCATTATAAGGCGACTTTACATATAACTTTAACCACCTGAAAAATCATTAAGTTTAGAATTTTTACCTTTGCAGCAGTATTATATTTATCATTAATAATAGAATAAATTTGCAGATATGTTATTTACAGTGTAGTATATAAACATATTTTATTTAGTTAATTAGTAGGAAAGCCTACTTATTACATTACAGTACTATACATATCTTAAATTGAATAAAAAAAGTTTCTTAAAATGAAAAAAATATACAATGTATAAACCCTTATAAATTTGGAGATAATTTTTTTTTTTTTAAATATCTGATTGAAGAACCTTAAGCACTGTAATGTATTTTTCATTTCAACTGTATCTGTACTGTAGTACTTTACATTTTAACTGTATGACTAATGTATTACAGAATTTTATTTTATTTTTGCTATTTTAATCTTTTTTTATAATCTTTTTAATATAGCCCCTAGTATGTATTACAGAATTTTAATTTTATTTTTGTAATTTTAATTTTTTGTTTTATCATCCTTTTACCATCCGTGGTATAGCAAGACACGCTCTACAAGGGACGATATATATATATATATATATATATATATATATATATAGACCGGTGATATATTATATTAATATATATATATGATATATATATTATACATATATATATATATATAAATAAATAGTTATAGTTTTAAATCATGAGACGGCTAACGTTGTCGTAATATAGTGTTTGTTGCCATGATTAATCCATTGCCCAGGATACAACGCCTGCAACAAATACAGGAATATTTGTTAATTAATGTATTTAATGATTATGAATGAGCAATGAATAAATAATGATAAATTATAATGAAAGAATGTTGAGACGAACAATATCTTACCCTGTACAATCTGTATTGATCATATATATTATAAATATTATATATATATATGTATAATATATAAATTAATTATATATATTATATATATAATATACTAGTATATAAGCCGGTGGGGTAATTGAATGGATATGGCAGCTTTTGGGGTCAAAAAAGTGATTGTCATATAATCATGAGAAAACTAGATTTAAGCTTTTTTAATAGTATATTCTAATAGCCCAACCCTTAAACCATAATATTTGTAAATAACATCTATTTCCATAAACTATGCTTGATATGACATTCATTTTTTTTAATATTATCATTTTTTACCAAAAAAAAGTTCAACTTGAGGTTTTAGGAAAAGTTATATTTTAGGAAATATATGACTTTTCTGAACCAAAATTGGGGTAAAATGTGATAGTTGTGGGTCCAACTATTAGTCAATAAAATGTATAGTATCTATGCTTCCCCCAAAAATGTTAGGAGATATCATACTTTGTTGGTGACTTGGAGTAATTTGTGATACATTTTATCATCATAATTTACCTCAAGTCTTTTTTTTATCACCCCACCCAACAATGCTATCATAAATTACCAACTATTATTTTTTTATCCGCGAGTGAGAGAGGAGAGTGAGTGAGAGGTAGGCATACGATGGAATTACTGATGAAATGATTAAGATGGAGATGAGATGGTGATTGAATGGATTTGGAAGTTGTGTAACAAAGCGTATAAGTGGATGGTATAGTTTCTGAGAGCATTGGAGGAGGGCAAGTAAAAATACCACATATAATAAGTTGTAAAGGTGGATAAGGGAAACCTGTAGAACTAATAAGGAAATTAGTCCATTAAGTGTTTAGATAGATATATACTTGTATTTTGGTCAAAAGATTAAACATTTAAGTGAAAGAGAAGAGGATTGGTGAAGAACATGTGATTTTAAAAAGTGGTAGAGGATATGTGGATCATATTTTTTTACATAAAAACAAATGATTGAGAAAATTAGAAGAATAAATTGAATTTAGTTTTATGGATTGCAACAGCATGAGTATGAATAGGATTAATAGGGAACCTCTACATCAAGAAGTAAGACATTATGTTGGTGGCAAGATTCTGACATGGAACTCCACCACACTAGTACGCTTCTGAAATGGAATCAAACTATCCAAGCAACATGTATGACGATAGTGAAGCTTGTTTAAGAAATAAATGAAGTTGAAAATGATTGGTTTAAAATATTAATAGCGAAGTGAGGCAGGAATGTGTTATGTCTCCTGATTTTTAATTTGTATATGGTTGGGGTTATGAAAAAATAAGAGGTAGGGTTGGCAAGGATGGTGTTAGAATGATGGGAATGGAAGAGAGTGGAGGGTACCCTATCGTAATCATATGTGGGATGATTGGTTTTGTGTTGCGAAATCTTTTTAAGAGAGTTTTGAAAGAGGTTTGTAGGGGGTTTGGCCATGGTGTGTAAAAGGAGGGGTTGGAAAGTAAATGTTGATAAGAGGAAGGTTATGCAGTGAGTGTGTGCTTTAGCTCACTGATAATGATTTGTGTAGTGCTTGAAGGAAAGTTGAAGTTGAAAACTTGCCTTTGTATCTAGTATCAAGAAAAGTAGGCAAGGACAGGTTGCTGTCATTCAGATACTTTTGGAATCGGTCACACAAAGACAGTTTTAGTGCCTGCATGGTGTTTCCCAATCCAAAAAACTTTGGATCTTTGGACGACTTGATGGTACATAACATTAGGATTTGTACTTCAGGTATAATGTCTGTTTAACATAATTGTTACCTTAACAATAATTACTTGCCTTTCTTTTTTTTTTTTTACACATTCTAAGGCTGACAGGAACAGTATTGAAACATTTTGACCAATACCAATACCTGTGGTAAATACCAATACGCCTTTGGAGGCCAAATCCTAATGCCGTATAATGGCCACTCTTATAATACCAATACATTTGGCAATACTAATGATATACTATAACGATGCTCAGAGGGAATATTAGGGTCTTAGGGTAATGCCCGGCTCTATATTAATATTTAAATATTAATTATTTTTATATAATAATATATATTTTATATATTAATTAATTAATATATTATATATATAATATATATATATTATATATATTTAATATTATATATTACAATTAATATATATATATATTCATATTTTATAGCGTCGATTTCCAGCACATTTTCTATCTCTCTCTTCTCTGCTCTTTCAGACTTGATTTACATCTTCGATATTCTATCCCCAAACATCCACAATATTATCATAAAATAACAAAAATAAATAATCATACATAGAAATTGACATTTAATACGAATCATATCAGACTACCTCTGTACCCATTAGCCTCAAACTCACTCGACTTACTTTAAATCCTAAAAGACTTGTGTTATCATTATCAACATAATGTATAGGCCTCTGCTGATGAAATCATCATATCACCTTGAATTCAACTACTGACTGACAGATTACGAATCATGGACCCTGCATGTCGCACAAAGTAACAACTTAAACAAGCCCATCAGTGTTCCCATTTAAACAAAACACCCCAAAAATAAACTTAAGCACATCGGAATAATCCATTTGCGCACCACCTTTTCTCACTATCAGCGCGCTGTTACCATTGGCATCACATTCATAGGCTCAACACTCACTACTAAACGACGAGGCAAACAATAGTATCAATTAGATGTCCTCTATCGATTACCACAGGTAATTGGTATTGGTCAAAAATCGTGTCAATACTGGCACTGCTCCCGTATCCCTCACACCACAGTTTTCATGTATGAAAACTAAACTTACGAACTGATCAACTAAGCTTAATATCAAAACAATTCAATCAAAGATTACAATACAAACTATAGGATATAAGGCAGTAAACTGATAGTGCGCTACTAACCTCCCTACTCACTTTAATTATAGAAAGTAGAACTATAACCAACAAATGAAGACATTAACATGAACACACTTACGGTCGGACCTCACAACCATCCGTATCACAGAGTAGACCAATATTCCCTAATTGCGAATTGTAAGATGAAACAAATAAATCACTACCCACATTCTGGGCAAGCCATCTGGATAATGTCGTACTAGGAAAACGCTCCAAAGTTTTTTTGGATTGGGACACCAGGCCTTTGAGTGCATTCAGTTTGTAGCTCGCAGGACTCTACTCCGACTCGTCTATCATTGTCATAACTCACTTACGAGAACACCACTCAAGCATCGCTTTAAAATTCTCCGTCCTGCCTTATGCAGCCATCTGGTTATGGCGGAATCTTATAGAACTGATCCCTCCCTCACCCAAATAAAGCATCATCCCTCTATCAAAATATAGCTATATCACACACATTGTCGCGTCACACTTTACCTGAGAACCAAACTGACCCTGAACAATTAGCCTCAATAAAACCTTCCTGATATATCCGCTTCACAAGGGCACACTAACCATAAAAGGACATCAGATCTCCCTTTCTAGATGCTGATATCGGATATCACCCAAACCTTCCAAAAATCAATGTTAATTACATTACTTTAGATTCGCACCTCATCAAACTTCAGTCCTGTCGACTCTGCAAGATTGTCTCAACTGATCCTGAGCACTGTGTGAACCACCTACTTCTAGAGGTGTTGCTTCCAATATCCTTACACTCCCTCATACATACATACAACATCTCACAGCAGACTACATTAAACCAGTCTCCTAGAGACCATATGGCTCGTCCCATGATGAAGGCTTGCTAGGTCTTTCTGAGGAAAATGCCTCTGATAGGACTCACCACATATATTAGAGGAGCAACAAGGGCAATATAGATATCATATATACTATATACTCAACTACATACTCTAACTATATATGATACTCAATATATTATATATATATATATATAGCTTATCTTATATATTATATACTATTAAAATGAACACAAATACCTTTTACTTATTCGTTTCAACCAATGCGACATTCTCATTATTAGACCAATAACATACTATCAGAAATATAGTATCCATCACAAACTAGCAAAAACTCCCTCTACGTAACCACCTCAACAAACAAATAACAAAAAAAAACCTATAATAATTTGGCCAACAGTATGAGTCTAATGCCAAAGGCTCACTTGCATACTATTGCGAATTTTCCACACGTAACAAATGTGCAAAGTACAAGTACACTGGTTTTTAGACTACTGTAAGTACCAAGTAATACAAATATTAGTCAACTCAGTACTTGTACTTCACCCAAGCCTGATAATATTACCTATCATATAGACGCATTATATAGTTTTATCTATACAGATTGAAGTTCAGGCCGTCTACACTATCACTCCACATTTTTCTAAGTATTTTAATTTTTTACAGTTTAAGCTATGTCCACTTAAAATAGGCTGCAGTTTTCCTATATTTTCTTTAATTTATCAGATCATCAGAGAAATCACTTTGAAATTAAAATGGACATTTTTGTTCAAAATCTTCTTATAAACAATGGACTCGAAATGTATGTTGAAAAATTTAAAGGTTTGTATTATGCTTAAGATCAAAATAACTATGTTATCTCAGATGGCAACTCGCTCAATTTATATTTAAGAAAATCAAAATCACCTATGTATAATCTTCATTTTTTCTATGGCAAAACTTTTTTACAATTATTATTTACTTACACAAGCTTCACTATTCAGGTCTCATTACAATTTCATTAGAATATGTTTAATATTCACAATTTCAGAAGTCTTACTGGTTGTAGGATGAGTGAAAGTTCTCATTCTCAGAATAACATGCCAACCTAAATAATATATCATTATAATGTTACATTAACTATTTGAATGTAAGAGCTTCACTATATTATTCATAACTTGACTATTATTTATAAAATTATAAAAAATAATATACCTAAAAAATAATAATAATATAATATTTTATTATAATCTACTACTATTTCACTCATCTAATTTTTATTCTATATTTATAATATAATTAATATGTTCCTATTATATCATTAATACTTTAACTTAAACTATATACTATTAATATTAAACTATAGATACTATATATATATATATATACAATTATAGTTATTCTATATATACTATATAATCACAATTCATTTATACTAATCGCTACTTACTTTTCACTTGATCTATATATAATACTTACTATTATTATAATGTATATATATATATATTATATATATATATGCATATTTGTACATACTGTAACTGTGACTTTTTCTGTTAAAATTTTCTAAGTCAATAAAAGTATTTTAGAACAGTAATAGATTTAAGTAAATTTTCTATAGAATTCGTTGGGTGGGCAAGCTCATGATCTATTTCAGAAGATTGCAACTAAGAATTTTTCTTCGAAAAAACTAAACTTCACTTACTTTTTTGAACTTAGAAATTTTTTTAACAGAAAATTTTTCGGAAAAGTCATTAGTACAGTATGTTCACTATATAGCATATATATCCTCATACTATACACTTATATAATAATACTACTATATATTATATTTTAAGTAGGGTATATATTTATATAATACTTGTTTACCTCTCACCATAATTTACTAGTTACTAGAAATATTAATTAACTCATTCTTAATTAGTATCTTATTTATATTCGTATATCTATCACAACTATCTATACAAATATTACTCACATTATTACAATATCACTAAATATTATCATACTCATTCGCATATTATTTGTATTCACTATTATTCATATTAAATATATCATATCTTTATGCCTATATTATATATATAAAGTTATAATACATATAGATATATATATATATATGAGAAATAAATATATCTAGTAGTATTTAATATTATATGTATTATTTAGCTTTCTGTGTAGGGTAGTAATATATATAATAAAAGACTTGAGGTAATATATAATTTTAGTATGATATATAATATAATAATATCTCCGAGCAGGTGAATCATTGACTTCATTAATTGTACTCATCGACTGATATCACACTAGTATGATATAACTATAGCGGTGAAGGTAAGTGGTAGAATATAATACAATTATCTTAAGGAATGTTGTCCTGGTGGGAACAGCTACTTACGACTGGCCTTTCACTCATGTCACTTGTTAATATAACGACATATTTTTGTTGACACACCCTCTATCTCGATATACCATTCATTTATCTATTTTTCCCATGGCACTACACACTCACTTCTTCACTTTTTTCTAGATACTAAATAAAAAACGTACCTCACATTACTTTTCTGTTACACATATAATGTATATACTTATTCATTCCATCTACATATACCCTCTCTAATATGTCATCTCAATAATAGTATTCTCTTCATATAACATTACTTTTTGTTGTGATCATACCTATAAATCATAATACTTATAGTTTTAAACACTATAATTAATTCTCATACTTCATTCAAGCCTATTTGATCTTATTACACTATGGGTTAGAAAAGGCTAGAATATTCTTAACACCTCTTGCTCATATCTAGTATCGGGACTTCATCTTAGAGGTCTCTGCTTACGGCTTCTATCTCATTATCTTGAAAACTCATTTCATCTCCTACAATAAGAACACACACTTCATTTCATTCATTCTTCTTTCTTACTCTAATGCATCCTTCCAAATACACCTGTAATTTGTGGTTGACACCCCATAAAATGCTCGCACACATCTAACTCATCAATTACGCCCACCGTCTCACATTACTTATCAATTTCTATCTAAGCTCAACATATAGTATCTCTCATATACTTCATCTTATTAATCCTAATTTCTAACTTATTATCACTTATAGCTTAATATATACTTATACTACTTAAATTAGTTCACACTCCACTATTTATAGATCTATATCATTCAATATCTTACTATTACAAACTTCTTTTCATTTTATTCTCATTTCATTATGTATTCTAACATCATATAATTATTAAACTCTGCCTTTTCATTCTATTTTATCATTTTTACATCTCTGTTAGTAGTCTTCTATCATTAAATGACCTCTACTCAGGTTAATTACCATATACATATCTCCTATATTATTTATAAAATTCAGACTCTACTAAAATTATATATTATTACTCATTTCATATCTTCTATTATACTCTACTTTTTACTTAATCTTATGCTACATATATATTATATCTAAATTAACTACACATCTTAAATTATATTATCTTATTACGACTTGAGAAACATCCATAGATATTACTATACCCAATATCCAACTCATAATTTTTAATCTATCTCTGCTCATATTAGTTTATTTAGTAGCCTCTTTTCTAAACACTTATAATTATCTTCAATTCCGCTTGTAGTCATATATCGTTGATCAGGCTTGCCCATATTATGAATTTACAAAGTCAGGCTGTTCGATAGTTAGATGAATAACTGCCTAACCAATATATACACGAATCCTCTTTATGTAAACACTAAATATAATTTCATAAGTTTATTTACATAGTAAATTATAAACACACTCCACAATCTGTTATCTCGCCTATAACATAATACCATTCCTATTTTGTCGGATCCTTAAGACTTCGTAACATGGTGACTATTTCCTCATTTCAAATAGGAATTTACCAATTAGAACATAAAAACTATTATTAACTAAAATCGCGTTTAATGATCTTATATAGATCCCATATACAGCTAATAAGTTAGATAATGTATAAAGATTGCTCAACATTTGTTACACAAAGATTTTAAATTTCGTAATAATCTATTATCATTGTCTCTCATTCTTTATATTTTTCGTTATCGTTTATACACATTTATCAACTTAAATTGAATAATAATTAATGATACTTACTTCTATACATCATTGATTACACAAGAAAATAAATGTTCTAATAATTACTCCATCCTATTATCTATTTCTATATATATGAATAATAACTCACTATTATACTATATATTTATTAGCATCTATATTCGTCTATATATATTTACTATTATATATGTATAATATATAATTAAGCCTATTCATATATCCTATACTATTTCTATTATTATGAGTATATAATATATTATAAATTATTATTATGATATATATATATATATATACTTAGCAGTATGTAAGAATTGTATAAGAAGATTTATCAGTAATTTGCATTAAGGTAGTTTTACTTTTAATAGGTACTTGGGATGTAATATAATGCTCCCAAGTTCCTGTTTCTTTTTATTTATTTATAGGAGCATGTCTCATCTTGTAGACAAAGTTTGATGCAATTGGTACCAGCTGAATTGAGAAAGATTTAGTACCAATAATGTGGGGCATACTTGTGCAAATTAAGGCTCTCTAATATCGCAGAAGGAGAAAGAGTATAACTAATGTATTCTCGTAGATGCTACAACGTGCTATCAAGATGAGGCATAAATTGTGAGTGTAAAACATCTTCACCTTCTAGTCCATCATGTTCATCTTCCTCTTCTGATGATACGCTGCCAATATCAGACTATGAGAAACTTAGAAGCTTTGATGTTGCAAAGTTAATAGATCTCAAAGAACCAAGCATTTATCATCTGTTAGAAGAAAAAAAGGGTCTAGATCGCCTGCAGAAGAATTGTTTAGCCAGACATTTTGTAGAGAAATTGATTGAATTATTTGGACACTACATGAAAAAGGAGGTTATGCTAGCAGCAGCAAAGAAGATAGCTGACACTTATCTTGATTTAAGACCATATGTAATTATATTTATGTATTTTAATATTGTTAATAGAAGATAGGTATTTAGGAGAGCTACCAGGTATATATATCTTATATATAATATTTACTATATACATATACTTTTACTATATTATGATATTTAGTATACTATATTACTATATATATAGTAATATCATATATATTAGTATATATTATATACTTATAATTATATATATATATATTATATATATTATATATACTCCTGATATATATATTATAATATACTCATATATACTGGATATATCTACTACGTTTTGGTTAGGTTAAGGGGTTAACTGTGTGGATATATGTAAGTGTAGATCTATAGTTTGCTGGCTTGCTTATGGATATGATTAGATAGTGGAATTGATTTGATAATATGAGTATGACTATGTTATGCGAGAGTTTGTGATCGTATTATATGGTGATACAGATGATGAGTATAGACAATGAAGCAGTGTATTAGAGGATGGTATATCGTCATTCGCTAAGGAAGAAAAGAGATGTCATGATGGAATCCAATTGGTTAAGTGATATATAGGGAGGTGAGTGTGTTGGAACGACGGCTGGAAGGCAAGAAGAAGTGTGATGGCGTATAAGAATGTCTGAGCTTTTTTTGGGAAATTTAGGGAAAAAATGGGTTTTTTTTGATTTGTTTTTTTTGGGGCAAATTGTTGCAACAGGCGAGAAGATACATAGGTGGCTTATGGTTTATGGATTAGATGATAGGTTTTTCAGAGGAGCGTGGCTAGTGAGGACTTGGCCCATGTGATTTTATTTAAACCCGGACTCTCTTGACAGACATTCTACAAGTGAGGGTTAGGTGAATTGTCCACACGCATACTACGTGAAGCTAATACATGGGAGTTGATGGCTCGTTGCCTCCTACGCGACATGTTTCCTTGAAATGAGCGGTAGGTTGAGGGAGAATGGCCTACTCCGGTCCGGGAGGGGTGCTGCCGGGAGACCTCCGCTTTCTGGTTCGTACTTCAGGAGGTTCTTACCCTTCCCGTCCCTTCCCATCTCTTTTAATTCTTGTCCTTTTGTCTCTTTTTATACCTTTAGATTTTATGTTTGACATTTTTTGTAATATAGCGTCTTAAAATTCAGCGATCTCCATACTTACCTATAGGTGCTGTTGTGGTACTCACATGAAAGGGGTAATCGGCGGATATCATATTTACGGGAGATATATATTTATCATATTTTATGGATTTTTTATATATTTTTTTAATCATTATAAATATATAGATTATTGGATGATTATATATAAATATAATTATTAAAATCTTATCTCAGGAACTTTATTTAGAATCACTAGTCTAATCATATTCCATATTCAATAATATTAATATATATAATATATAAGTATTATTAATAAGCTATAATATTAATGTTATAATAAATATAATATCATCTAAAACAAAAAATTAGATAGCTCTTTTCTTTTGTAATTTATGCTCAATTTGAGCGGGCAAGGCAATTTCTTTTCCTTCTATATGAACTGTGTGTAATATTGACCTGACATTCATAACTGTTCACTTACTTCTTACTGTTTTATTGAGTGAAGATGTTACTGTAAAATAATAAGTTGAAGACAGATTGAGAGAATGAATAACACAACTATGGAAAACATAAAATTATGATATACTAGTGAAAAGGGTCTTAGAGAACTGAAGCTTTAGTTAATATAAATAAATTCTACACTTACGGCGTTTGCCATTCCCACCGCCACCCACAACAACACAAAATCCTCTCTCTTATCTCTTCTTGCGCACAAATCCCACCCCCCAGCGACCATCACTCTCCAAAACCATCCGCGCCCCTCCCCAGCCTCATCGTTGAAGAGAGGAGATGTTATTCACTAAATGCTCGCACTTTACCATTTATTGTCGCACTTTTAATTTATCCTGTAATAGAAAGCAGTTTGTATTATTTTCGCTCCTTTTCCTTCGATTGCATGACTTTTCTGTACGTGATGATTGACATGTAGTCTTAGATTGGAATTATTATTGAGTGGTTGCCAACACGAAGTGATCTCGCGTGCATGAATATTTATTGATCTCAAGAAATTAAAGATAATTTTACTCTGGAATTTGTAACCTATATGGGTCATTTACGACGTAATATTGTAATTTATTATATAATAAAGGGGATTGTCCCTACAGCCTATATTCAAGGTCTAGCATTTTGAATATTTATGTTGCCCTGTTTTTAACTTAATAACTGAGTGGGTAGTTCACTTAAGACACGTACAATAATTTCAAACCTTTGCAATTGGCCCATTCACACATGGTAAATGTGAGGAACCATTTCCCAGTGGTCTATAGAGTAAATTGCTTTACTACTATACTATATAATATTACTGAAACATTGGACTATTCTAAAGAGCTCAAATTATGATTATCTTATAATTTGAGACCATTTATTCTGTTAGTTAACTTGACGTAATTACACCTTTAATATTAGGTAACTCTTATCTTCATTATCAGTATAGTAGTTTGCTTTGTTTTACTTGTAAATATATTAAGTTTGATTAGCTTTCCTTGATAATGGACTAATGATTGCATTGATTCAATTAATAATTTATTATTTTGTATTGTGATAAATGATTATTTATCATAAGACTTTGAGTAAATTAACTTTTTAATTACTTTTTTTACTATCAGCATATAATGAGGCTTTTAGGTGACTTTATATACCTGCACTGCAATATCATGTGCGAGATTTCGAATTAGTCGGTTCCAGACAAATGTCGCTAGGGAAGACTTCTTCTCACCCACTCCTGACCTTATAATACGTGCCTGCTGCTATATTTTGAAGAGATTGCTAAAAGCTGAAAGCTTAAATAATTCTGAAAGTGACCGTACTAGTATGATTCCTAATATTAAAATCATTCATGTTAAATTGAATTATTCATTGTTTGATGGCAAACAACACCATGTATAATATAATGCGCTGACAACCTCTATAAACATACATTCAATTAATTATGCTTATATGCACATCTTGTAATAAATAATTCACAAATCATTTCATTCTGCTTAATAGTAAAATTAAAGCAAACGATACTTTTCAGAAACGTGAATGTCTGCCCCTTTTGCTGTTGCTTTAGTAATTTGCACAGAAACGTAGTCACTTACAGGAAGAATCCTTGAGTCAGGGTTCTCCTCGTTATAAATTACATTTACGATTCATCTAGTGGAAAATTGCACAAAGTCTGGCAGTTTATTTGATATGACTAATTCATGTAAGTGTGTTGATATATCATATATATAGTATATATATATGATTATTATTATATATTTATTTTTTTTTTTTTTAGTCTATTATTACATTTCGTAAATTTTAATATAAATTATTCCACCTCACCATATTAGTGAGGTCACGTATGAGCCGCGGGTGACATAGAGGGGGACATTTCATATAACTCAAGAGGGTAATGTGTCGAGGATATACTATACCGCGTGAGATACATAATATACCCAAGACCTATAAAGATGCGGGTTACTGAGACCATCCCGGACGTGAGGTGGGATTATTTCGCTCCTCAGCCTTTGTCTCCTATCGAGAAGTTGCTCACGTGAACGTACCTCGCATCCTACACTACATACATCTGAGCTGATGTAGACATATGCATATGAGTCGATATTACCCATTGATAAAAGATGCCACTCTAAACGTGTGTGCCTCTCTCTGATAGTAAAAATTTACTTTAGTAGTACATCGTCGGCAATCAGTAAAATTCCACCTTAGAAGCTTCACGGGTACCGCGACGTTATCTAACTATGGTGTAAACATCAGTGACAGTGTAGAGTGATTTCATTCCATGGGGCGCTCCACAAGCGTGAAAGAGCAATGGGCACCAGAGTCGTGATTACTCTCGCCTCCGGTGACCGACGGGGGGTACTAATCACCACAATCGCTCGCACTGTCGTGCTCTATCCAGTGTCACCTTTTTCTTGTCTGTCGTTTGGGTGCCGACAGTGCGTGGGCTCTTCCCTCGCATCGCTGAAACATCTCCGCTCGTGAGCACTCGCAAGACTCCAATCCACTTTTTCTCTGACGCGTCTCTTGCTCAGCCGGGTCGCGTTCGCACATCACGATTGCACCACTACTTAAACATCATAGCTGGTAAGCCAGCCGACTATCATTCATCCTTGCCACATTGGACCCAATACTGCATCTCAACATACATATATCTTTATTTATTCTTCTCGTTTCCCCTTCTTGCACGCACACACTCTCTAATAAGTTCATTCCTCACTTTTCAATTTTCTCACACCTAGCACACCGCTAAGATTGTCCATCTGATCACATTGAATCTTTATATATACTATATATATAATATATAAATATATATATATATAATATATATATCATTTAATAATTAATAATATAATATATTTTATTATATATATATATATAATATATATATTATAATATACTACAGTGAATGTGTGTGGGTTTGATGGTGCAAGAAGGCATAGGTATTTTGGAATGAGGTCATTAGCAAGGAGGAGGTAATAGGTAGGTGAGAAAGTTTAATAAGAATGAGTAAATCTGCAGGTTATAATGTAATTACTGGGTGAACATGATCAAGAACGATTCGAGATGTGATTGATTTTGATATTGGAAGTTGTGTATAAAGCGTTTATGGAGGGTATAGTTCCGAGTGATAGGATGAGAGCAATAATAGTTACCTTATATAAGGTAAGGGACATTGGTATCGTAGGAAATTTTTGGAGTAAATTACGTTTACTGAGTGTTAGTTTAGGAAGATATATATTCCTGGTATTTATTAGTTATAGAAAGTAAGTGCGTCGATTGACCTATGGAGGGTATAGTTCTGAGGGATTGAGAAAGCAATAATAGTACCCTTGTATAACGGGTAGGGAGATTAGGGAATCTCGTAGGAATTATGGGGGAATTAGTTTACACTGAGTGTTTGTAGGGTAAGATATAATGCTGGTATAACCAGTGTCGAAGAGTGGCGTTCGAGTGACTGAAGGACTGATTGTGTAGAATTAATCTAGGTTTATTATTAATTATATACAATCACTTATTGTGGACACAAATAATAAATATTTAGTCAAAATAAATTCTAAAAAATTAAATAAAATATTAAAATAAATCAGTAAAATAGGAAAGAATATCAAAAAAAGTAAGTTCTTTTTATAGGAAATCAAATTTTTAATTTTCTTCCTAAAATATACTTCTCAACCTCTCCAATACTAAATTATTTTGAGGGATGTGGTTTACTTAAGGTGGGGATTATTATAAATCGATTATTTTTATAAATATCGATATCTTGACACAATTACCTAAACCGAATTTCCAAAAATATAATGACGATAGTGAAAACGAAAATCGCAGTCTCTTTAAGAAAAAAAGTTTCAGCCTCTCAAAGTTTTAAAATTTTCCCATAACTTTCTTATAAAAAATATGGGGCCCTCGGCTGTTTTAGGGCATCACAGTTTCGTATGATAAGATTGTATTCTACATAGATTTTTCTCTGTGTTACCTAACAAAACTTATCATAACGACTTAAGGGCTGAATAGAACCTAACTGGATCGATCAATATGAAAAGTCATGATTTTTAACAACTTTGAGAGGCTAATTTTTTTCCTAAAGAGACGACAATTCGTTTCACTATTCTTATTTTATTTTTTAGTATATTCGTTTGATTTTCATATAATGGGGTGACAACCCTCTAGGTAACAATTACCTTAAAATTTATTTATTTTCGTGTACCTATTATAGTTTTTTAGATGCTGGCCTATTTCGGATGCTGATTATATATATATTATATAATATATATATATATATATATATATATATTATATAGTTATATATATATATATATATATATTTATATATATATTATATATATATATATATATATATAAAGGGTGCGTTAGGAGTGAGTATAAGATGGATGGTTAGTGGATAAATCTTTATCAATTTGACATATGAGATTGTAGAGAAATGAAGAAAAGAAGTATTAATTGTATTTTGGTATTTTATAATAGATATTGCACGGGCGAAATGATAGAACTCTAAAGCAATTTTAAATCAGGAATGTTCCTATTGAGGCGCAGGTGTTTAATGATCTGGTGGTACTGTGGTAGCGCGCTGAATGAAAATACAAAAGTTATGGTTCACTGAACGATGTGAAGCGTGTGTAAGAATACATGGTATGCAGGGAAACGTCGATTGTGTAATATTATATTTACGCTGGGAGATGAAGGCTAAGGTGTAATTTTGTATTTATGTCCTTCTTTGATTTATTATAAGCTTGTGAGATATGTTGGATAGAGAGAGTATGACAGAATTATTAGATCGGGAGGTTTGCAGGCACATCGTGTCGTAATAATGGTATTCAATTGGATGGGATGAGGGTGATCATTTGGGTGAACTTTGCTCTAAATATTTACTTACTTATATATCATCGATCGGATGTGCTCTTTCATGATCTCTCTGTGAGTTGTAATTTGAAGCATAGTATTATTGGCAGTTAGAAAGATGATAAATGGAATTGTTAGATTAAGCCTTTTCACATGTTGATTATAGAACGACAAAGGTCATGTAAAATGAGGGGTTTTGAAAGTATTAACATAGATAAGAATGTACGTCTGTAGAGAGAAGTAGAGAACATACTTAGAGTCGCCTCTGACGTTGTCAAAGACTATCAAGAGTTTAGCTATGTGTTCAGCTGTGAGACACGTGTGAATATAGATATTTAACCTACTATTCCATTCAATTTATATTCATCTGAAAACATTCTTTGATATAGCATTCTTTCTCATTCTCTGGTATCATTTATTATGCAATATATTCATTCTTATATAAATATTTATATCTCCGTTATTATGACCAGTAATTAAATATTACATTATACTTTTTTACTATCTCAAACACCTATTCACATATATTCACTACTTTCTTACATAGATTTCTAAAATATTTAAAACGAATACATACGTTCTGAATACGTTTTCATATTTTTATAATGGCACACTAAATTGGCACTCTCCGCATTAATTCACATTGTGAATAAATTAATTTTTCTCATGTCTCAGACTTACACATAATACAGAAATGTTCTTATATTCTCTCTTATACATTTTTTATTTCACTCATGAACTGATACAATATGTAAATAAAATTGATTTTATAAATTGCTTTTGATAATACTTGAAGACTTGAAGAAAAGAAGGATAAATTTGGGTTATTATGTCTAGGCGGATAATTGTACATCTTCTATTATTTGATATTTTATTATATTATGTTTATTTTATAATAATATACGGTTCTTAGTCTCATTTGCAGGAATGTAATCAATAATCACTATATACAGGAAGTTCTTATTATCATAAAATTAACTAAAGAAAAGAAAGAATCACGATCAAACGCTTTGATAGTCTTTATCCGTTCATACAATACAGGTGAAAACAATTGATAGTAACGAGAACAATACAGTCAGGAGGAATTACTGAGATTAGCGCTGGGATCACAGTATCCGGAGTTAACCAGCATAGGCTCATTGTACTGTTTTTTAACCTTTCTTACAGTCCAATATCAGAAGTAGTATAGACACACTATTTAAATAATAAGTTGCTCTCGCTATAGATTATATAGATTCCGTTGTACTGTTCATAATGATTATTATAATTTTTATTGAGATAGTTAATTTTTTATATATTATAGATATGTCTCGATCTTGTTTTGATTGTTGTCCAGCGGGCTCGGGAATCTGGTTGATAGCAGTAGTGGGAGAGACTTTTATATGTTCCACCTTCTACTCGACTCCTGTCTATATGCTAGGCTTCAGTATTAAGAGAATCCACTCCTTTCTCTCTATATTTTATACATTCTTTGACTACTTCTTATAGTGCGTATTTTGCAATCTTTGTGAATATTTGTGAAAAATTTATGAATTTAATAATAAATTGATAACATATATAATAATATGTTTATTGTTCAAGCAATACCTGCTATACGCTATATATATATTCACCTATTATTTGCTATATATATATATATATATATATATATATATATATATATAATAATATATATATATATATATATATATATATATATATATAATAGTATATATATATATGATATATATGATATATATTATAGATATATTAGATATAGAATATTATTATATATATATATATATATACTATATATATTTATATATATATATTATATATATAATTATATATATATTACTATATATATCTATATATATACATATATATATATATATATATTAATATATTAATATATATATATATATATGATTAGATATATATATTATATATTATATAGTATACTATATATATATAAATACTAATATATATATTACGTATATATATATATATTATATATATATATATATATATATTCAATATATTGATATAGATATATATATAAATATATATAAATATATATAGATATAGATTATATATATATATATATATATATTATATTATATAGTATAGATATATACTATATATATATATATATATATAGTATATTATATGTATATAATATATATATATGATAATATATATATATATATATATATATATATATATATATGATATATTATATATATATCGATATATATATATATATTATATATAATATTATATATATTATATTATATTATATAATATAATATATAGTATTTATATTATATAGTTTTTATATAATATATATATATATATATATATATATATATATATATAATTTGCAACAAAAGATTACAAGTACATACTTTATTTTATATATTTTATAAAGCTAAATCAAGTTCAATCTGGTAAATTTACATTGGGGCAAAGTGCGTCTCAGATGAGATGCTTGGCTTGAAATCTTCCACTCTTAATTGGGGACTTCATTCCTGAGAATGACAAATACTGGGTATTATATCTTTTTCTGTTGGACATTCTTGACATTATAATGCCCGTTATATCTGAAGATCACTTAATTCAGTTAGACGTTCATAGAAGGCTTACTACTAATTTCTGAAGCAGAATAAATGAAGCTGTGAATACGATTATTTAATATCTCTACCGAAAGCAACTTGCGACCGACAATAAACTCTTTTAGTATCAAAATCATTTCTCTAGGAACAACGCCCTCTAAGAAGTCATGCATCCAATCCAATGCGATGTTATCGGTTACATGAAAGTATGGCAACTGATTAAGAATGCTTACAGTTTTTATACCCATGGTGAAAACGCCATTTTCCGCAGTTGTTACTACAGCGTCGTACTCAGCTTTTTTCCTAGCTAATGATAAAATTGCTTTAGGAGCCTTTTGCGTATTGTATTTGTCCATTGTACAATGTCTACAAAAATATATGGAATTGAAAGATTCATTATACCCCAGAATCTTATTAAGGCCCAAATTATCTCCAAGGAACTGCCAAACTCTGAATTTTAAGTTTCT
>JABUQX010097087.1:0-15000 GCA_015478945.1 Trachelipus rathkii
TATTAATTAACTATTAATAATTATATATATATATATTATTTTATATATTAATATATATATATATATATATTAATATATATAATATATATATAGTATTATATAAATATATATTTATATAATATATAATATATATATATATATAATATATAATAATAATATAAATATATAAGTATATATTTTTATATTATAATATATATAGTTAATAAATATATATTATATATATTATTATATATATATAATATATATATATTTTTATATATACTTAATATATATAAATATTATATATAATATAATATTATTACATATAATATATATATATATATATTATATATATAAATTATATTATATATAATATATAATATATATATATATATAATAATATATATATATTATAAATAGATATATATTCATATACATATTATATATATTATATATAATAATAATATATATATATACTAGTATATAGTAATAATATATTTATTAATATATTATATATATATATATATAATTATTATATTATAATTATTATAATTATAAGAAATATATATGTTATATAAATATATAAGTATATTAATATATATATATTTAAATATATATAATATAATATAATATATATTATTATAAATATATATAGTATATATAATATAATATATATTATATAAGGGTAGACAGACTGACGGAATAAACTGCGCGAACCCGCCCCTTAACCATCTTTTGGGTTACCCTATGGATTCCTTTGGCCGAGTTTAGCCTCCCAAATAGGAAGCCCATCCAAGAGGGGTTTTTTGTTCCTAAAAGGTGCAAACCTAATCCAATTAATTTTCCTTTTTTAAGCATTATTTAGTTACTATTTTTAATAAACTTTTTTTTTAACTTTTGTCCATAATTCAGGTTAAGATCCCAACTCCGGGAGGGAATTTTGGGATTTCCCATTGGCGGCCCTGCACCGCAAGGCAAAGACTTGAAATCAACTTTCCAGGCAGGTTTTTGAATTCCATTCTCATGCCGGCAGCTGACTTGGAAATTCCATCATTCAACAGATTTTGACGTTTGATACGTCAAATTAGGGTTTTTTTTAAGGTCGGTGAGACCGAATTTAAAGGTCTGGAAGACCAACTTCGACGGTTTTAGAGCCTGAAGCCTCAAATTATTTAAATGCCCGAAGTGTGGGCAGAGCCCCAAAAGGGCTTTTTTTGGTTCTAGAAGGTTTAATGACGTAGATCTGTTGACGGTGTCCCAATCGATATTGTGATCGAATTACCCTAAATCGATCTTTAAATCGCTTTCTACGTGCTCTGGCTGGTTTATAATCACCAGAAAAATAGATATCGAGAAGAATATAAGGGTATGTATACAATATTACATTCGATATAATCGCTGTATTAATAGAATGCATCCAGCACAGCTCACTTTTTCTATATAAATGAAATAGAGATATTCAGGGTCTATGAAGAATTTAATAGTCGAAGGCTATCAATGCGAACAACAGACAAATCCGAAGGGTTTGTCTAAGTGTGTATGTTTGTATTACTTTTTATTACGAGGCCGCGCGTGCGCATACACAATCATATACACGCTTATTCGATATGAAGGTACTAAGATATTCTGCGTTCAACTTGGTATACTAAAGCTGGTCATCTGTGTGTGATAAAACTGGATCAACAGACGAGATTTGGGAACGTAGGTCACCCCCTAAAAGGGATGCTGCCCCACCCCCACACCCGACGAAGCAGACCACGAGCTGAACATCATATCCTTCGTGCCTCTCGTCGCCCTTTTCCGAGTAGTAGATAGGCTTAGACGATTTCCAATCAAGCAAGGTGAGTCACAGCGAGTTTCTGGTGACCCGTAGGTCCGCCCTAAAGCAGGGGTGTGCCCCACTCAAGCCGCCAAGGTCAAATTCGCACCTGAAAGTCCTGTTACGGCTTAACGTAAGATGGAGTGAAATTTGGATGTGAGTTATATGAACGACGCATCTCGGTGGAGACGAGATTACTCTCTCTCACCTCCCCTGGAGGGGAGCTGCCATCACAAAAAAATTAACAATATCGTAGAAGAATTGAAACTGCAGAAGAAAGGCTTGAAGAGAACGGAGTGGAGTCAGAGAAAGTTTTTGAGTCGGAGCAGAGACGACCAGAGTTCGACTCGCGTTTCGATTCCAGGGACCACTGCCGGAGAGTCCTTCCTGCAAATCCTTAAGACAGAAGAATGCATGGAAATAGAAGAAGACGGAGCCATAAAGAAAATGGAGTCTTCAGGATCATATTATTTTAAGGATGAAGAAATGAGGAAGAGAGATCCATTATTGTTTGATGAATTCGTTGACCGAAATAGTAAACAGACGAAGAGATACAACAGAGTATCAGTTTAGATAACTGCTTCCTCTCCTCCTAATGTTACATGATTGTCAATGCATTGCATCATTCAACATAAGCCGTTATTTATAAATGTTTATGTCTAAAAACTTGATAGTTTGAATCTCATTTTCTTTCTAAAAAAATTGATATTATAGTTTTTTTTAATTTTAAAAGTAAATTCCATTGATATTAATAGTTATTGGAAAGCTAAAAGTAAATTTATACTTTGTGTTAAATTTTATTCAGTTTTTAATTTTGTAGTTTTCCACTTTTATTTTTTAAATTTATTTTTCTAATTTTATTTTTTAATTTTTATTTTTTATTTTTTCATTTTTTTTATTATTTTTTTGTTGAAAATTTTTTATTTAAATTTCTTTCTAATTATTTTTGTTATTTTAAAGTTGAAATTATTTTCAAATTATACTATTGATATTAATAATATTTTTTTATTAACAATTTAATTTTTTTTCTTTCGTAATTTTATTTAATTGTAATTTTTTTTTTTATCTTTTTTTATTTTTTATTTCTTAAAACTTTTGTGTTTTAAAAAATTTTTTATACTATTTCATGTTATTTAGAAAAATTTAGCCTTGTTGCAACCCGAAGGTGAGGAATCATGACTTCAAATCACCACCAAACCCCTCCTTCCACCATTCTGTGGCCTATAGTTGGAATCTATTGATCTATTGATTAAGGTCCACTTTGGTATCATTTTGGATAACACATATACATAAAATCAAATGTGTATACAAAAAATCAATGAATCTATGCTGACGTAATACAAAGTTTTCACATTAATAAAGCTAACATGACACAATTGAACTAAGAAAATAATGTACAAAGCCAAACCTAAATTACACATGAATAAACTGTTACTTAACAAAATCCCTCACTTAACACTCTAAGTAATAAGCAATAACTAACATTACATTCAAAACGTAACCTAGTCACACTTTGGTTTTCAAGCATAATCTCTAACAGTTAATCAACTGATAATAAATGACACACTCACACACACAACACACACACACACCCAACACACACACACACACATCACAACCATACACTATACACACACCACACATCACACAAAAAAACTTACCATTTCAACCACACCACACACACACACAACACACCACACACACACACACACCATAGCACACACACACAATACAACACATGCACACACACACAACAATTCATAAATAGTAAACCGAATATTTTTAAGCTTATCTTCTTTTAGGCTCCGCCCCTTCAGAACATTCAAATCGCCGAAAACAATATTGAAAATGATTTATAATGCATGGGTTAATAAAATAGACTTTATACGACATTTAATTATTCAGAATATTTGTACATGGAAAAAACAAACATACATAATACATTAGACATAGATAAATAATTATAATATTTAAATGGAACATATCTGTAACCTTATAACCATAATGAGTGCAGTCGACATGAAATTTTAATAAAGATTCGTGATTGTCTCGGTTGTGTTGGTTGGACATTGTTAGTACCAGCAAACTACTAAACCTCCATATTATTCCCGGCTGAAAGTATATTAGACCCTATAACATAACCCCCTCGTTACTTCCGTAGTAAATGTACATTTGAAGGATATGTCAAGATTCACTGAAGCTTTTTATGAGGTAGGTCATCGGCTCGTACATCATCTTTATCAACATTATCAAATTGTATTTCATATCATTGCCTTCACTGTAACATCATGGTTTTGATATCATGTACTATGATCAATCATGACCTATACTTATCATTCAGCAATAATAAGATCCAACTCACGTTAACTTTAACCATTTTTTTCAGAGAATTATCCCATTAAATTACTGCGGTTTGAAGCCATCTTGAAAAAAAGACATTTGCCTTTTACAATACATTTTATATTTCCATCTGCAGTTCTTCTTCTAACCGCAAAAGACTTAGGTCCAAGTTACACACAAAGGAATCGGCGTATGGCCTCATAACGCGTTTCTGCTATTCATCTGTTAGTTTCCACCTAAAAGTATCCTGTTTGTTATAACTTGATCGTTTTCCATCAGCGACATAAATACAAGAGCTTTCTGCAGTATCAATGCAACTTGTTGACTTTGTAAGTAGCTCGTATAATTTTAACGTGCATATGCAGTCGTAAACAGATGCGATGGAATATTTTGTAGCAGTATGACATCGTTCGGCTAGTGATTTTGACAACTGTAGTTACAAACAGATACTTTACACCCTATTGGAATATGCTAGTGACTTCATTGTCGCATTGATGATTAGTTCCCACCAACACAAACACCACATAACTTTTTAACTGTACAACTACATCTCCTCTTTGATAAGCGTATTGTGCAATTTTATCCCAAACAGAGATTGAGGCATAATTTCTTCATGGCTAACCCGCATTCCAGGGGTTTTCTTGATATTTGTTATATTAAGTTCAAACTCACCTTCCTTTCTCTATGGAAAAGAACGGAACAAACTCTTAAGTTTTTTCCTCGAATCAGGATGTTCTTCGTGTAATTGTATTTGGTGTCCTGATGCCTTCTGTTTTTATTTTATCGAATGGAGTTAACATATTCTTCAGATAAAAACTCCTTCTCTTTAAACGCCCAACAATCAAAAATTTCTTTAATTATTTCGGTAATACCATCTCTAATGCTAACCTCGGAGTCAGGCAGGAAACACCTTCAATAAGCACGTTCATTCATTGTCATGATATGCATTTCGCACAAATTTTCAACACGATTATGTGCACAGAGGTGGGAATAATAACTTTTATTTTGTTTCGATTGACGAGAGGACGGGATTGTATAAGTCTTTGAGGAGGAAGAATTTAATGTAAGTAGGTACCCGAAATATTATCATTGATACCATTCTTAAATGATTCAATGTCCGGTACTTTATCACCTATTAGTTTTCAGGGGGCCACAAGGGTATTTCATTCGTTTCTGAACATAAGGATAAAGCGATGTATCGTCTAATACAGATCTTTGCTGCCTTTAAGTTGGAGGGCTAGTAATAGAGAATGGTGTTCAGTGCGGCCTCCAAAAATGAATTGTCCTTATTAGAGTCTGCGTTAGACAACCGCATTGCTAAGACGTTGACTATAGTTCCCTACTGACTTATGTTTTCATCGGTATGTCAGGATCTTGAATATTTGGGTTCTTTTGAACTTCCAATTTCACAATGCCCCACACATCGTAACTAGATACAACCCTTGCTTCTTTATACTATCTCTTGTTTTCAGGTGAGATTGTAGCGGTCAACAGCCGATACGTTATGCACCCATCCCATCTTTTCCTTATTACCAGTCTTATGTCCATGCGACTGTCACACCATGTAATAAGACAAGCATTTTCACTCCTATACATAACCACAAAGTATCCGTCAGGGTAAGAGCCACTTGTCTTAATTTGAACCCTTTCTCTCCACCGTTAAGAGCATGCTTATTCTATTGTTCCATTTTTCTGAGGAGCAGAGAGCAACGTAATTGCTTGTAGGTGAAAGGTTAGGGTTCTCATCGACCTAAATAGTAATTTTTAATTCCTATCTAGGCATAAACGCTTTTTTTATTCAAGTGTAAAAGCATAAAGATGCAATTGTTGTGTTGTTATTTAGACAATCTATATCAAATTCATTAATGAAACTTGATCTGAACTTCTCAAAACATTTCTTAGTATATAACATCTTGTAATACATATCAGTCTTTTTTTTCAAATTCTTCAAATAATGTATCTCTTAGCATATTAAATTCTTATTATAGTTACTCTTCAAAGCTCTTCGTTTTTTCATCTGCTACCTTTCTATATCTATTTCGAAAATTTATTATCAGGAAATAAGGTCTCATATTGTAATTATTAGTCAAATGCTCTCATTTAATAATGTATAGAGGAAAGAGAACCTGAATTGTCTTTTCTCACTAACACCCATTGCATTTAGTAAGTCTTTTTCAACTGCACATGTGTGAAAGCATTACCAGAAGTGGTATAATTTCCATTCGATCCATTGAAATTATTTTATTAACTTCTTTTTAAAGGGTTCTGCTGATAGATCTGAACTCGGTTACTACATAAAACTTTTTCGTAACTAGAAGATCAACATTTTCACAACACGTTTTGTGCATGCAACAATTACTCTTGAAAGCTTGGATTATACCCCTGAAACTCACATCAGGAGTCTATAAATATGTTTACCAGCGTTTTTTTCGAGCTCCTAATTCTAAAAGTTCCTATGTTCCTTAGCAACCACAATGTGAGCAACTGCTCACCTTCAGCTTATCTAGTAACATTTGCGCATATCATCTGGCATACCAGTAAAATAAGGACGCAATTCTATTAATTCTTTCTTCTTTATCATCAATAGCCTTATCTTCCGGTAGGTCTGATATCATATAACATGTAATAAACCACCGGTCAGTATTTCTCTCGTTCTTTTTAATTCTTCTTTTCACGTGCCGAAAATATATAGATATTACGTCCTTCTTTTAGGCGTTGGACATTTATTCGTCTTTACATTATACGTTGCAAAAGGCTTTCGAACACTCGTTTGGAAATTACCGTATGATCAGCAAAATTCTTATATACTGTCATCAATGCAGAGTTATGCAAGAATCTTAATTTCTTCAACGTATTATTATCCTGATGTTTTTTTAAACAAAATGCATTATAAAATTCACGATTAATTCACGACATTCATGAGAATACATACATGAGTGCCAAAATGAGGCTGCATCATACTGCAAATCTCATGTTGCAAGCATGAGATTTCACAGTCTATATTTATGTGCTATAACTTATATGTTGAATAGTACGCAATATTTTGCAAAAGATTACCATTCGGTATAACGCCTATGCTGGTTTGGCTATTTCTTCAAAACATAACTTTAACTTATCTTCTTACTCAAGCAAAGATAATGATTAAAATCATCATTGGCTATAAAGTATAAAGGATCATTTCTGTTCTCGTTTAGATGAGTTATAAAGGTATTTACTCCATACCTTCGGACTCTGAACTACGATAATACGTCGGCATTTTGCGATATTCCTCTGATTTTTCACCACAAATCAGTTACTGAGAAGAAATCTGTAGTATTCATACCACATTTTTTAGATACCTAATCATCATACAGTCTGCTCATTTCTCTATTGTACACGAAAGTCATATAATTCGTCATGACTCTTACACATGGATCTTCTCGCTATTTTCTAAACAAAACGACGGCTTTAAAGGCACAAGCAGCCTACAGCACCTTTCTCTAGGTGAACTTCAAGTGTAAAGATTGTGTTGAAGCTAAGATTTGTGTGGCTTCGAATGCATCGGTTTGATACAGTCATCGCCTTTGCTTTTTGCAACAGGGAACACGAGTTGCTACTCTTTGAATGTTGTAAAAAGGCCTTATCAACTGACTGATGATCCTCCAAGCGTCTCATAATCCTCTTTCACCCAAATATTGCCCATGATATCCTATAGCTGATGTTACTAGTATTCTCCGTCAGGTGACCTGTCATCGACAAAATGAAACTCCATCAATAACCGAACACCATTGCGTGCCCTGGTAGTCCAAGTCTTGTAAGATAGTGTCAATGACTTTACTACAAGTCATTTCAATACGATGTTTCAAGATCTTTGGTCATGAAAAAATTTCGTCAAAATGCTTAACATAAACATAGGTATGACTGTCCCATTGACTTTTAAGTTTTCTACTACAGCGCAGCTCCCCGTTTATGTCCTGTTTAGTGTGGTTCTTCTCTTCTTATTAACAGCATTCATCATCGAAGGAATCAAATTAAACTAAATAGTCCATTATTATTATTATATATGTATCAAAAGATTAGTCAATTAAAATCAAGTTTTCATGCTTCTACGCGTCATTATGTTAATAGCAATAAATATTATTAGTTTAACATAGTATTACTCATTCCATATATTAAATATATTTTATCCACACAGCAACAACAACATACCATTTTTAAGAGGTGCGACGAGGCGCTCAATCGTAATAAGAAGCTTTATTAACCTCGATGTATGCTGCTATATTCAACACGGTTTTTGTGGGAAAATGATAATTTTTTTTTCCTATATCTGGGTTTACAATTTTCTGTCCTTCGTTACTATAAGGATCTTGATATTACGATCTAGACACATTGAAGAGTGATATGATGAATCTGACCAATGATTCATGTGTTAGACAATGTATACATTCGGATTTAATATGGAGAAAATATTATATTACCAAGCAAAAAAAATCTTACCTAGACCGAAGATAGTAAATGATTTGAAAAATCCTCATGTGTAGATATGAAAAAAAAACTGGCTATGAATACAATCAGATCCAATCAGAAGAGTGCCCTTAAAGTTGTGATCGTAAGGACCATCTGGAATGAATTGACCCATTTGCGAGTAGCTCACCGCTGTTATATATAACTCTGCTCCCAAGTCTATACAGTGTTGCCAATTAAATTGGCAAAAGATATTTACAAGTTTGTTTAATAAATAAGTAAGTATTGCATCACTTTATCCAAATGGTTATAAAATCCTTTTCATGCTTCGCGTTGAAATTTTCTGAAGGGGCGGGAGCCTAAGAGATAGCCTAATAGAGATTTTCAGGTTTACTATTACGTAAGTTGTGTGTCGTGTGTGATCTGTGTGTATGTGTTGTGTGTGTGTGAGTTTGTGTCTTTGCTCGTTGGTTGTGTGTATGCTGTGTGCTTGTGTTATGTGTGTGTGTGTGCGTGTGTGTCATTTATTCTTAGTTGAATGTTAGAGATATGCTGAAAAAGTGTGAATAAAATTTTATTGGTGTAATGTTAGTTTTTTACTGGTAGTTAAGTGACGGGATAGTTGTTAATCGTTAAGCAGTTATTCATGTGTTTAAGTTGTTAGGCTTTGTTACTTATGTACATTATTTTCTAGTTCAGATGATGCTCTATGTTAGTCTTATTAATGTGAAAACTTTTGTTACGTTAGATCATATCATTGAGTATGTATAAATTAATTAAATGTCATGTATGTTATCTCAAAAATGTTTTTGTGCAAGAATATGACTTGAATCAATTAGATCAATAGATCAATATAGGCCACAGAATGGTGGAAGGTAGGGTGGGTGATTTGATTTCCTGATTTACTGATTTAGGGTATGTAAAACGTAAATTTTTACGCTTTATAAACATAAAATATAAAAATTTTTAACAAAACGAAAAGTTTTTAAGAAATAAAAAAAAAATAGATATGAAAAAAAAAAAATTAAAAATTAAAACAAGTCGAAATGACATTGCTATGTCAAATTGTAAGTAGACTTTGCTAAGTGGTGTAAATGAAAATAAAAACTTTCAAAAATAAAAATAGAAAACAAAGTTAGAAAAAATAAATTTGAATAAAAAAAATAAAAGTAAAAAAAAAATAAAAAATAAAAAAATATAAATAAAAAAATAAAGTTATAAGGAAAATTTAAAAAAAAAAATAAATAAAATAAAAACTACGAAAACAAAATTGAAAAAATACCAAGTTAATCACAAATTTTAATTGCAATATAACTATTTTTAATAATAAAATGTAGGTAAAGTTAGTTAAAAGTATATATTTAATATTAGAAGAAAAAATTATTTAATGGAAGGTTTGGAAAACTAAGATGACCTCAATTTCAAAAAATAGAAATGCATTGAATGGGAAGTGGCGATCTGCGCGATTCGTAATTCAGGATATGTAACATCGTTAGAACAGAAAGCAGTTCATGTAAACATGAAGACTAGTATTATTAAACGCAATGTTTACTAGTCGGCAAAGTCACCGGCTCCAGCACGGTGCCGGTACCAACTCTGACCTTCTAATCTTCATCCTTCCCCTTCCTCTTCCTCCTCCTTCTTCTCTCTCCGTCGTCCTTCTGTTTTGTGCATCATGCATTTCTTCTCTTCTTTTTTCAGGAAGGGCCGCTCTCCGCAGCCCTGAATCCGAAACCGAATCGCACTCCGACTCCCGGCTCCGAATCCGACTCAAACTCCGTCTCGACCGATCCGTCTCTTCAACTTTCTCTGAGTTTCAATCTTCTACGATCATTTTAATTTTGTTGGGGGCAGCATCCCTCCCTTCCAGGGGAGGATTGCAGAAGGTACTAATTACGTCCTCCGAACGCAGATGCGTCATCTATAACTCACTCCAAATTTCACTCCATATCGTTAGCCTAACAGATTTTCAGGTCGAATTTGACCTTGCGCTAAGGGGCGCAACCCCCATTAGGGTGACCACGGAACACAAATCTCGCCTGTGATTCACCGCTTGATTGGAAATCGTAAGCCAAATCTTTTACTCGGAAAAGGAAGCAACAACAAGGGGTAGCTGTTATATTTACACCTCGCTCCGGGGGCAGCACCCTTAGGGGTTGACCTAACGGTCACCAAAACTCGTCGTGTGGATCGTTCATCACACCACAATGACCAATATAACCCAATCTATAGAAGCAAAATATCTCTAGTTCCTTCATATCGAAAAGGGTGTATGGGTAGTGTATGCGCCACGCGGCGTCGTAATAAAAATATACAAACAAACATAGACAAACCTTCGGTTTTCTGTTTGTCGGATGAGGACCTTCGGCTATAAACTCATCATTATATACCCTAATGGATATCTCTATTCATTTATATAGAAAAAAGTGGTGCGGGAATGGCCCTCTATTACTACAGCGATTTAATCGCATGTAATTATTGTAATTATTTTCCTTCGATATATATTTTCTGTGTTATAACATCCTCAAGAGCACGTCGAAAGATCGATTTAAAGTCGATTTAGGGGTGATCGATCACGATAATCGACTTGGAACCATCAAAAATTGATACTCGATCATATTTAAAACTTTCTAGAGAACCAAAAATTAGCCTTTCTGAGGTCTCCGCAACCAATTATCTGGGGCGTCTAAAAAGTGTCGACATTGAGTTTCAGGTCCTAAACCTCGAAAAGGTTGTGTATTGCTAGATCCTTGAAATTCGGTCCACCCGGTACCTTAAAAGACCTCTTATGTTTGAAGTATCAAACCGTCTAAATTCTTCGTGAATGATGATTATGGATAATTCCAGTCAGCTGCCGATTATTTGGACGGAGATTTTCAAAATATGTCCTCCGTAAAGCTGGATTTTCAGTCTTTGCTTCCCGCGTGCAGGCGCCAATGGGATATTTCCCAACAATTTGTTTTCCGAGTGTGGGATAGGTGAGAATTATGGCCAAAACGTTTATAATAAAAAATGTTAAGTTAATTATAGAAGTAACTAAAAATGCTTAAGATAGGTACTATATTTAATGGATTAGGTTTGCTCCCTTTCTGTCGTGTAGATCAAAAAAACTCCCCTTGTGTGTGTGGTCTTCTGCCTATTTGGGATGAGGCATATTTCCGGCCTATCAAGGGTAAATACCATAGTGGTAACTCAAAGTATGGTAGTGTCGGCGGTTGTTCTCGGCAGTTTTTTTCGTCAGTTTTCACTTCCTTACTTATCTTTATATTTAATTAATCATCATTAATATATATCATATTTTTATATACCTATATATTTATTATATTATAATTATATATAATATATATATTATATTTATATTTTATAGATCTTATATATTATATTATAATATATTAAATTATATTATTATTTGTATATTATTTATTATTAATATATTATATACTATTTTTTTGTTTTAACAATGATACTATAAATTTAATATATATACTTATATTATAATTATATAATTATAAGACTTTTTATTATTATTTATTATGAATTAGACCATTAGATAATTACAATTAGTTTTTATATTAGTATCTAAACTAATTTATTTATTAAAAATATATATAAAAGTAAAAATCGGTCAAAATCCATTTATTTTATAGTATTAATGTCCAGTAAATATAATTATAAATATACACACAGTACAATATTATATTTTTATAATATATATAATAATTCATATATATATATAATATTATATATATTGATTTATATATCTGTCATCAAATTGAAGTTGTTCACCTGCCAGGTCTTGATCAAGTTTTTAGTCTTGCTCTTGAGTGACCTGTGAATCTGTCTGTGACAGTGCTAAATAAGTCATACTTCTCATCCTCGTTGCTGCCTCCACTGCCTCCATTGTCTCCACTGCCTCCACTGCCTTCATTGTCTCCACTGCCTCCACTGCCTTCACTGCCTCCACTGCCTCCACTGCCTCCACTGCCTCCACTGCCTCCACTGCCTCCACTGCCTCCACTGCATCCACTGCATCCACCCTCTGCCTCCTGCCTCCACTGCTGCTGATCATTTCGTTGGACGGCAGCATCATGATCTCATCGACTCTGCTTTCTATGTTTTTCCTCACCTTGGCTACCTTTGAATTGTCACATTTTTCCATCCAGATAGTTAGTAAAAAACTTGTGGAAGGTAGAAGTCAGGTAACACTCCTAATCTAGCAAGAGATGCCCAAACTTTTTGTCGATGCCTACCAAACTTGCAACTTTAGACTTCAAGTCTTTGAGCCTAAAGATTGTCGCACAAGCTGTTGACAGAAACATCTCAAGGCAAACTTGGTGCTCCCAAGGATTGCCGAGCACTTTGGCTGCAGATGACAAGGACTGGAAATTATGAAAAAAAGTAAAGGATCCAAATTCTATCAGGTAATTGAAATGAAAATGTTACATTATTTGATAAACATTACTTTTAGATTAAAGGTAAATTTAGGAAAACCATATAATTGGCTTGGACAAGTAATTTTATTTCTTTTAAGTTAATTTAATTTCAAAATAATTAATATAACTTTTTTATTTGAATTTATATAATTACCCCTTTCATTTACCTTCCATAAAGAAAATTACTTTTAATACTTTATTTATTAGTTTTCTTCTCATAATTTTTCATTTTCCTTTAAGGAAAATATTTAATTTCAAAATTATGGTTACTATATAGTTTTCTTAAACCTGTTTTTTTTTTCATTTATCTTCCTTAAGGAAATTATTAACTTTAAACATTTTAATCATTATAGTTTCCCAAATTCATTTTATCTTTTCTCCCAAAGTGCTAACGCAGCTGCCGGTGCATCAGCGGGTTTCGTCCAAGCTTTCATCGCATCCCCAATGGAGTTAGCCAAGACGAGGATGCAAATTCAGTCGAGCGGAAGTTCAGCCATTTACAAAAGTCCTGTTCATTGTCTCAAGAGTATAATCAAATCAGAAGGAGCTAAAGGAGTTTTTAGAGGTCAAGCCGTTACTGTTATGAGAGAGGTAAGTAACTCCCCTACGTTTGTATAGGAAAAAAAAAAACTGAATATCAGTTAAAAAAAATAAATTGTTGTGATGTGGAATTATTATTTACTTTGATATAGTACTATTTGAATCGGATTAAAAATCTTCATTTACCTAATCTAACCTGCATTCGCAATACATACCCTAATGCACACTCTCTCATACACGCACACGCACACACACACACACCTACACACACACACACTATATATATATATATATATATATATATATATATATATATATATATATATATATATATATATATTATATATATATACAGTATAATAATAATAATAATAATAATAATAATAATAATAATAATAATAATATAATAATAATATAATAATAATAATAATATATAATAATATAATATATATATCTCTTTAATAATAACAACAATAATAATATATAATATAATATACGGTTAATAATAATAATAATAATATGTATATATATGTATGTATAATATTAATATAATACAATAATAATAATAATAATAATATAATAATATATATAATAATATATGTAATATATATAATATATATACTTTACATATATATAATAATAATAATAATAATATAGCATAATAATAATAACAATAATAATAATAATAATAATAATAATAATAATATATGTATGTAATAATATAATATAATATAAATAATAATAATAACAATGCACATGCGTGTGTATGTATGTATGTATGTATGTAATATGTCTTAGCATGTATGTATTAATAATAATAATATGTAATATGTATGTATAATGCTCCAGCATAATATATGTAATATGTAATAATGCAGATGTAACATAATAATATTGGGATAATAATAATATAATATGTATGTATATATATAATAATAATATGTAATAATATATGTAATAATAATAATAATAATAATAATATGTAATAATAACAATAATATATAGATAATAATATATATAATATAATAATATATAATAATATATGTAATAATAATAATAATAATAATAATAATAATATGTAGTAATAATAATAATAATAATAATATGTATATAATATATATATATATATATATATATATATCAGATTCCAGGATTTGCGACCTACTTTGGCAGTTATGAATACCTCTTGCGAAGTATGACGCCGGAAGAAGAAGATCCCTCAAGCATTGCCATTTTGATGTCAGGAGGTCTTGCTGGCACTCTTTCTTGGGTACTGACATACCCAATAGATGTGGTAAAATCTCGTATCCAAGCAGATGGCATTGAAGGAGAGAACAAGTACAGAGGAATTTGGCATTGTCTTAGGACGAGTATAGCAACCGAAGGAGCCTCTTTTCTCACACGAGGTTTGACTTCAACCATCGTTCGGTCTTTCCCTACAAATGC
>JABUQX010097087.1:22500-27638 GCA_015478945.1 Trachelipus rathkii
TTATTATTATTATTATTATTATTATTATTATTATTATTATTAGTATTATTATTATTATTATAATTATTATTATTATTATTATTATTATTATTATTATTATTATTATTATTATTATTATTATTATTATTATTATTATTATTATTATTATTATTATTATTATTATAATACAAACTACAACTAATTTAAATTTTCAACCCTAACTTTAACCGTTATTACGATACCTTGTTACTATTTTGCTTACTGATTGTTATAATACTAGTCACCCCTTTTGTGTTATTTTTATTTTTATTTTTTATTTTTTATTTTTTATTTTTACTTTTTAATTTTATTTTTATTTTTTTTTTATTTTTTATTTTATTTTTATTTTATTTTTAATTTTATTTTTTATTTTTATTTTCTTTATTTCATATCTATATTCATTTATGTTTATATATATATATAAATGTTTATAATCTATTTGTACTTATATTAGCATACATGTTTTCAGTATCCTGATGATGGGCCACGACTTGGCTCGAAACGTCGATGATTTAAATATTTGAATTGATAGCCAATTGACCACCCCGATCAAGCTAAAAAATTCTTTTATAATATATATATAAATATAAATATATATATATATATATATATATATATATATATATATATATATATATATATATATATATATATATATATATATATATATATATATATATATATATATATATATATATATATATATATATATATATATATATATATATATATATATATATATTTTGGAAACACGTTCCTTTAACGCTTAAAATGAAGAAGGAAAAATGATATTTATATTAATAAAATTTTGAAGAAGAGAACAATAAATCAAGAAATCGTTAAATTCTGGCAATGAGAGTTGGATTTCTCTAAAAAGTCGAATATTAGGAAGAAAAAAATTTCTTCGTCTGGTAGCAAGGGTGAAACCCCTTTCCATTTATCTTTATATTCTCTCTTCGTGAATCGGTTGTCGATGATTTAAAAACTTGTCGACCCACCAGCACTACCTTGCAGTGATGCAAGAAACAGTGATGGGCATATATATATATATATATATATATATATATATATATATATATATATATATATATATATATATATATATATATATATATATATATATATATATATATATATATATATATATATATATAACTATATATATATATATATATATATATATATATATATATATATATATATATATATATATATATAACAAATTATGTAGTAATTCTTTATATAAAGAAATAAGTATATAAATAAATATATATATATATATATATATATATATATATATATATATATATATATATATATATATATATATATATATATATATATATAACTATTCTTTAACTGGCCTATCTCTATATTAAAGTCAATATTACAAGCAATATTAAAACAATCATTATCAACTCCATTTATTCTTACACCCGCTTCACTATCGTCAAACATACTTTTGATTCTATTCAGGAAACACCATCAACACCAGTAGTAACAGAGCCATGTTGGACCTGGCATATCCCGCCCCCCTTTTGACCTTGATGGCCGCTAGTTGTTTGATAACAGTATTTTTACCTGACCTTGACCTTTTTTGGGTCCAAATTTTACCTGTCCTTGACCTTTTGGGGCTTGACCTTTTTGGGTAACCTGAATTTTTTACTTTAACTTTTTTGTGCCTTGACCTTTTTTGAGAACCCTATTTTTGAGAACCCTAATTTTTTTTTTTTTTTTTTTTTTTTTTTTTTTTTTTTTTTTTTTTTAATGGTAACAACCTTGTTGACTTGCGTCCGCCATTTTGTTTTATAAATCGTCTTGTTAATCTTCGTCATAATTTTCAATCGTCGTTTTCGTCGGGATGAATCGCAAATTCATCGTCTTCGCCATCGTCGGTTTTTTAACAAATTCCGCGGAGTCCGTCGCATTCGTAGCAAAGAACCACGCACAAAGAACCGCTAAGTAGAAAGGCCAATAGCTAAGGTGTACTTTCATACGTTGTAATTATTATTATTTTAACTTGAAACAACGAGAATTAAGGTTTAGTATTATATTTTTACGAAAACACGCCGTTTTTAAAGACTTTTACCAAATATTTTATTGACCTCCGAGAACCATACTATATATATTTATATTTCTCTCTATATATATATATATATATATATATATATATATATATATATATATATATATATATATATATATATATATATATATATATATATATATATATATATATATATATATATATATATATACCTTATCATAATACGCTTTTATGCAAAAGGAATTATTTGGGTTTTTTAAAATATTGTAAAGGAATATTGTTTCATCAAACTGGCCAGGTCTGCAATGTAACTATATTCTTTACAGCCCTTGTACAAGAGCTTCCTCTTCACCCATAAGGTGCAAAAGGGATTCTAAATAAATAAGGGAATTCGAGTTTTTCAAAATCTCCATGCCCTTATTAATCTTCCCAAATAACTATTCATAATTAACATAGCCTGAAGTTATAATACATAGCTTTTCAAATTTATAATAAAAATAATTTAACATATTTTTAATTAAATAAAATAAAAATATTTATTTAATATTTATCCAGAATATAATAAATATTTTTCTCCGAGGGGCTAACTAATATAATTTATTTATTAACTAGTCCAATTTATTTATTTCATTACTGTATATATATATATATATATATATATATATATATATATATATATATATATATATATATATATATATATATATATATATATATATATATATATATATATATATATATATATATATATATATATATATATATATATATATATATATATATATATATATATATATATATATATATATATATATATATAAAACTTTTTTGCATCCTCTCTCTCAAAGAGTTTTTATATTTTTCGTTTTATATGTTTCGTACAGGATATTGTACATATAGGAGTTAATTCATAATATACAATTTAAACTTGTAAAATAAAAGCATTTATAACATTTACAATATTTTATAATGTATTTTATTTGAATATACTTTCTCTAATGCATCTAAACCGATTTCGAAGACAAACGTGGAATCATTATTTTTATCTCGTTTGTGTAGCATTATTAGCACGGGGTGTGCGTATGAAAAAAACAAAATCTAAAATACAAAAAACTGATTTTGAACGTGACGTTACAGCAACATAACAGGACAATATAGCATTAGAGTTTTTTTAGTAAAAATACCTGCCGATGTCTGTGCTAAAAGCCTCAAGATCAACTTGAATATTATTACCAACATTAAGCAAGAGAAGTTTGTTCATAGGTAGCTTTATATATATATATATATATATATATATATATATATATATATATATATATATATATATATATATATATATATATATATATATATATATATATATATATATATATATATATATATATATATATATATATATATATATATATATGTAAGGGTGTTCTATGAGTATTAGATGAGTGCCAGGTGAGTGGCAATGAGTGCCATATAGTGCCAAGTGAGTGTCACATAGTGCCAGCTGAGTGCCACTTTTTTCAAGCCTTTTCTAGCCTCCCCTGAGCCTAGAATAGCCCCAATAATTGTGTCTACCCTATGTTATAAGGTATGAGGAATCTCGATTGGTGTATATTACAAGTTGCTAGGATGCTTCCTAGTATGAGTTAGCATTTTTCTAGCATGACAGAATACACACACACACACAGATGCACACACACCCACACACAGCTATAGTCACTTACACTCGCCCATAGACACTTACGCTAACCTATAGACACTTGCACTTACACACACACACACACACACACACACCATACACACACACACACACACACTATGTCACTTATACAACCATACACTATGACACCTCATCCATAGACACTTACACTCATCCATAGGCACTTACTATGTTTTATACACCCAACCAGACACTTGCCCCACACCCCACCACAGTCACTTTCACTTGCCACACTCACAAACACGATATTTTGATGTCTCAACTTTGATATGTCTCCTATAATGATGGTTCATCTTTGGTGACTCAGATTTATTGATGGTTCAACTGAAGGCTCTCAACCTCCGTTACTGCTTTAACTCATATATTTATTAACATTATTTTCTTTTATATTTTTACTTAATACTTTTAATTTATAAATTTTTAAAATTGTATGTAAGAAGAAAAGCCAAGAGTGTCTGATATATAATCATTTTATTTACTACAATTGTACGAAATTTTATTAAAAACATATACTTTACATACACCTTAAAGCAGTAAATCAGTAAATCAATAGAGGTGTTACATACAACCAATGGGCTTAGTATGCTTTTGTTTTACTGCTTTACTGTTTTAACTCATGTTTTACTGCTTTAACTCATATGTTTTACTGCTTTAACTCATATATTTATTAACATTACGTACCTTAAAGCAGTAAATCAGTAAATCAATAGAGGTGTGACCTAACACCAATGGTGGGATTAGTATGCTTTTGTTTTACTGCTTTACTGTTTTAACTCATGTTTTACTGCTTTAACTCATATGTTTCTTTAACTCATATATTTATTAACATTAAATACCTTAAAAGCAGTAAATCAGTAAATCAATAGAGTTGTTACCTAGCAAAAAAGGGATTAGTATGCTTTTGTTTTACTGCTTTACTGTTTAACTCATGTTTACTGCTTAACTCATATGTTTTACTGCTTTAACTCATATATTTATTAACATTACGTACCTTAAAGCAGTAAATCAGTAAATCAATAGAGGTGCTACCTAGCATCAAAGGGAATAGTATGCTTTTGTTTTACTGCTTTACTGTTTTAACTCATGTTTTACTGCTTTAACTCATGTTTTACTGCTTTAACTCATATTTGCATACTCTTATATATATATACACTATAATATATATATATATATATATATATATATATATATATATATATATATATATATATATATATATATATATATATATATATATATATATATATATATATATATTAATATATAAATATATATATATATATATATATATATATATATATATATATATATATATATATATATATATATATATATATATATATATATATATATATATAT
>JABUQX010097088.1:2500-21203 GCA_015478945.1 Trachelipus rathkii
TGCTTTTCCTCTCTTTCTTCTTAAGCCAAAAAAATAATTAGATATTCATGCTCTCCATTATTTTTATACACCTTTAATTGTGATGGATAGGTTTTAAATGTTTTTAACAATAGTATTTATGATCATGAGAGATTATATTAAATCAACAATTTCCCCTACATCAGTAGAAGAAACTTGACTTCAGGAGTTGTTTAAAAATTATATTTACAAATATCCTGACTCAAAAATGTAATTTTAAAAGGGTGTTACATCATAAGAAGAGTCATTCTAGAACTGGACATAACGTTAATGACGGGCATTAATTGCATGCCATTTATTCTTTTACTGATATGTGGAGAAATAGCTCTTACTGAAATAGATCTACCGCTTAAGGGAGTGTACAAAGTCTTTTTATTAACCACAATTCCCTCTTGTTAATTCTAATTTCTAGAAGAATAGCTACTGTGAATTGCCTAGAGTTATCCCAGTTCTGCAAATAATTTTTGCACTTTAAAATTATGAAACCAATCACTTAAATAACTACTAGCCTTCTTAAAAGTAGACTGGTTATCAGAGATTATTTTTTTGGGTTGAGAATAGGTAAGTGAAAGATGGTAAAGTTCCCTTAAAAATGTCTCTGTTGTCAGATCATAAACCAACATGAAGACTGGTAAATCTAGTATTACAACAAGTAAATAATAAATAATTAAATATTACTTATTATTTATTATCTGGTCTTTTAATAAAAATTGGCTCAGCAAATCAATGGCAGTTGTTTGAAATGGGTGTTCATAGTCACTCTTTTCTTTTATGAGGGGGACCAAACAATGGAGCCTTATATGCTTTAGCAAAATACCTTTTACATGAAATGCACTTTTTTAATATACCTTTTACATAGGACCTTATTTGAGGTATCCAGAATTCCTGCCGAATTAAGTTACAAGTAGCAGATAAACCTGCATGTTTAGCTTTATTATGAGTTTCAATTATTATTAATTTAGTAAAATGACATTTCTGCAGCAAGACGGGGTACCTTGCATTATAAGGTATAGTTCCTGCATACCTGTACCTTCCCATTGTACGAATTGAATATTACTATCCATAAATAATTCAATCCTTTGAAGATTGGTAAGTCTTCAATTAGGTCTTACCTGATTTAAATATCAAATTTGTCAAATTCTTGGAAAAGTATTTCTTTTGGAAATACTGTTAACCAAAATTCAGTGCAACTTATTATAGTGAAGTTGAATTTAGGTTTGCTACATTTATTAATATTTACGACCCCATAAACGGGTTATATTTTTTAGTTTAAAAATATTTTATATTAATGAAAAACCTGATTTAACATTAACCCGTTATTCTAAGGACTTTATTCCTATTCGAGAATCTTTCAATGTTAAGATCAACAGTTCAGTAATATTTCTACTTGGGTTCTGTATATCATTAGTGGTTGAAGTACAAAATTTATCAAGTTTTGAATTGAATTTACAAGAATTGTATACGGAAGGGATTTGATTATTTAAGAAATGAAGGGACCAGTACAATAAAATTGCTTTATAACTTTTAGAAAATTTCTTGGTGGTAGATTTCTAGTTCAACAATCTCTACCGGATTATTATACTCATAAAACATGTCTTAAGTCTTATAGTCTAAAGAGAAAGAACAGCAACTAGTTTGAATCTGAAGTATAGTTGCCACCAAATACAGAGTTTAATTCTTATCCTTGTGATTCTACCATTTTGCTACAAACCAAAGATCAAGTCCAATAGTAGTTCTAAAAAAATCGAAGCCTTTTTATATAGGTTCAAATTAAGATATTTAATGACATTAACGCCTAAACAGATGGCTAACAATTCAAGTTGACAAATTGAATAATTTTACCCTTTGGACAATTCTTGACTGTGCATCATATAGAATTTGATTTTGATTATTAACAAGGTAACATACTATTCCATACCCAACCTTACTAGCATCACAAAATACATGTAAATCATACTGACTAAATTCAATATCTGACTCAATTGATGTCATTCTAGGAAATGTTTAAGTTTTAACCTTAGAAAAATCTTTACAAATCATTTTCCACTCTTTTTTTAATTTTGGGGAGATTTCTTCATCCCATGAAGCATTTTCACAAACTAGATTTTGCATTAAAAGCTTAAGTTTAAAAGCTAAAGGAGCAATAAAGCCTATGGGATCAAAAATACTTTGTATAGCACTCAAAATCTCCCTTCTAGTTTTACATTTGTTTCTAAAGTCACATTCCCTTTAAGGAATTGAAATCCTCTTTCCTATTTCACCAATAACCTAGAAGTTTAGTGAAAAGAGGATCTTCAGAAGAGAGCAGACCTGTTTTTCTGAACATTAACTCTGATTCAGGACTGTTAGAAGCCCATTCATAAAGGTGAAGACCATAGGGCTCTAGATAATTAATAGCAGTTTCAAAATGTGACTGTATGGATTCTACTTTATCATTATTTATAATAAGGTTATCCATATATAACCGATTGGAAAAATAGTCTCCCAAGTCAGATTGTTTTGACTCCAAAATTGATTAATTGACCTTGGCAAAGAAATGGGCTGTTTTATTGCCAAATTACGTATATTGTTACCTAACGAACAGCCGCATTAAGTTATTTTAGTTAAAAGGTTTGATGAGTCCCTAATCCATAAATAGTTAGAAGGCATCTTTATCATCTTCTAGAAAGAGTAACATAAAAAGCCCTTTTCTATGTCACAATGTTAAAGCTACCTACCATGGTCTTATAAGTGATATAACAACCTACGAAGATGTGGTGACAAGGATGGACAGTTACAAGTAAATCATTTGTAAGCCTTTGTCATCATCATATTTTACCTAAGATGATCCAACCACTATTCTAATTTTTTAATAGTATAACATTATTTCTAATTACGCACATGAGAAGAAAATTAGTCTTTCTTTATGATCTATTTTATCAAGTAGGAAATTTCATAAAGGAATACCCTCATTTTAATTGTAAATCAAAACACTATTCTGATATCATTTTAATAAATATTACTTTTAATTTCTAATAACGAGAAATAAGCCTGCAAATCATAATCAATAATAGGAGTTAAATCATTTATATTATGATTAGGTTTCCATGGAATTTCTACTGATATACTTTCCTCACTCAGCTGAACATTATCCTTAAATTTTTTTATTATTCTTTGTTCATTAGTGGTAAATTTTTCATCTTTAAATAACCCTAAATTTTCCAGACTGCTGAAATGATCTATATTTTCAGCTAGATTTTCATCATTTTCACTGATAGTAGCTACACAACTCTCTGTAATTAAATTCAAGGCTGTCTCATATTTAAAATGATAATCTGAGGGAATACCTTGCAAAATGACACCATATCTAATTTGTAAGCCATAGCATTATAATTTTTAAAAAATTTCTAAATAGTTCTTTAATATCTAAGGTGGCTCCTAAATTCCTTAAAAATCAGCTTACTACTTCGATCATATTCTCATCTAATAAACGCATTAAGTTAAGGGAATAACTAGGTTTTTGACCATCTTTAATTTAAATTTTACCGGGAGTATTCAACAAAGTAGGGCTTCAATGGGATGTTCAACATTCTTTAAATAAAATAAATTTGCTACTTCAAAACGGCTTTGAAGATTGAAGCTATTAAAACCACGATTTTAAAGTTTCTCATGACTTAGTGAAACACCTAGAGACCTACTGTATCCTAACAATGTAATTGTCCTGACTCGCAGAATCTATAAGTGCTCTCACCTTTTTTCACACCCAAATTAGTTACAATGGGTAACTGTAATGATGGAAGAATTGAATTACCTCCAACAATTAAAGGAAGTAAAAATATTAAACAAATAAAATCCCTAAGAACTAGTTTATACTCGTTTCCCATTATCTTTTTAATATAGGATCCTTGAATTTACTTTTACTTCTGACAGTAGTTTTAACAAAGAAAATAAAATGATTTTTTCTTTACCACAAGTTTTTACAAGGATCAAGATAGATCATTGTACAACGTTTCATACAATGTTTTTACCTTACAGTTTTTTCATTATACCCTAATGTCTTTATACGACCGCATTTTCTTTGTATGGTAGCGATATTTGATCCATCTGGAAAAGTAGGCCATTTTTGATGAACATAATTGTACATGTCATTTACAGTAGATTAGCTTAATCGTAAAAGTTTTTGATTTTAATCACTTCAATAAAAAAATTACCTGAACCTGCCTCAATTCTCTGATTGAGATTTTAATTTTAAATTCTTTATTAATTACAGATTCATTTTTTAATGAAAGAGCATTAAAATTTAAAGGTTTTGATTTAACACCTTTTTGATCGTTTAATGTTTTAGTAGCCTCAGTCACCGCACTTCGAAAATCATCAAACGATTGATATAATTTATATCCACATGTACGTAAATATTTCTCTTAATTCTATATCTAAAGCATTATAATAGATATATAATTGAATATCGTCAATGGTTAATTGATTATTTTTAAACAGATTGACATTGGAATTCATATTAGCTTGAAAATCATTTAAACTATTTAGATCTTTAGAAGCTTTTTTACAAGTTAATAACTTTTTGATTAGTGAAAATTGTTTATTTTTGACCTGGAGAGTCATAATGATCTTCTAATTGCTTCCATAGCCTCAATCGTATCGGTAGCTGTATCTGACTCTTGATCAGCTCATTTAACAGAATTGATTACCTTTAAGTGCTGTTTAAATAAGCAAATTTTTCTTGATTTGACAATCCAAATATCATAAATTTAGTAAAAGATACCTACCATTTTTAAATTGAGAGGCATCACCTTCAAATGGCAAGATCTTTATTTCTGCTATTTCTAACCTTTGCTTATGAGCTTAATTTGAAGGCAGAAGTACTTTAAAAAACATTTCGTAACTTATAATTGAATATACTTACTTATTGGTGAGTATAATATACTCCTTATTAGACCTAAAGACCTCAAGTCTTTTTCAGTCGTAAATTCTTTACAAGCAACAAAGGAATCTGTGATACTCTCATTAAGAGACTTCAAGATCATTATTTGACTTTTCAATGTTAAGTAATTTATTTATTTATCCTCAATTGATAGTGGCCATAATGGCTGGAACTAATTTATTTAAAGTTTAGTAACGAGCCGATCTTTTAGCCACCCCTGCTTTCTTTGTTACTTAATTACATTCGTAAATTCTTTAAGACGGGCCAGAAAATCAGAAACCCACTTACATATATGAGAGCTTATTATAATGTCTAAATGCTCCATTTTCACACTTGTGACAACCTAAGTCTATAATACATAGGCCTTAAAATATGAACCTTAAGCCTAAAAAAAATCCTTAAAACTAAAAAAAATATATACTTTAATCCTATATAAGGGGAGTTCACCTTAATTTAAATTAGGCATTTTAAATAGCCTACATTTTATATAGACCATCCGGTTTTAACCAGTATGGGGAAAGTCCACAAAACCATATTTAACTTTATTAGGAGGCCTGATAACGTCAATAGTTTAGCTACAAATTCTTTTTTAAAGTTACTCAAAAACCTAATTTACAGCCCAAACAAACGAGAGTGATTTTGGGCAAAAGTTTAAGAAAATTGCGCCTAAAAAGAGTAAGGCCCAAACAGTAATTGCTTACACTTCAGGACTATTTTTACTTAAATACCTTTCAGTATTATTTAAACACTTAATTTTTATTGTAAAACGGAAATTTTTTATATCACAATATTATGTTATTTAATAAAACGTTACTTTAACACAGACCTACAACAGTAAGTTTTTCGTTAATCGTCAGTCCGTATTAAGGTTAGTATTTAAACAAGGTTTGTAGTCTTTGCGTCGCCACTCGTAATTCGTAAATTAGTTGAGAATTTAACCACTTAGTAACTTACTAAGCTAACCTATCCCTAATTATGAAATAGTAACCTCCAATATTTAGTTTCAATTTTAGAACAATTTTTGACGAAAGAGTTCTGAAATTTTAAAATTTTATGAATTATTAAAAGTCTCAAACACAAACTCCAGTACCAAACCTTTACCTCACAGGGGGCACCATTCTTTATAGAAAATTTTTAGCGTACCTCACAGGGGGTACCATTCTTTATAGAAAATTTTTAGCGTACTTCACTGGAAGCACCAATCATTATAAATTTTTTTTTTTTAAACAAACTAAAGTAAATTAAACCTCACTTCACTGGAAGCACCAATCATTATAAAAATTTTTTTTTTAAGCAAATTAAAGTAAATTAAACCTCACTTATGGGGAGAGGTAAATGAAGCAAATAATATTATTAAGATAAACAATAATCCTAAGCAAACTACTCTACCTTCAAAAAGACGTGCGAGCTATTACAAGTAATGCGCTGAAGCCATCAGTTTCACTTTTCTATTGTCACTACTCACTTCAATCGGATACGGCGAGGGATCCCTCTTGAAGACAAGACACACATCCAGGATACTTGAAGTACTCGGAAAAAAAACACGTTCGTCACTGCTTTATAGAAAAAATTACTTAAGGCGTAGCTAGACCAGAGCTGTTCCAAACTTTTTTTCTTTTCTCTCTCTCAAAATGAATTGAGATTTTTTTTTAGATGGTTGGGCTTTTTCCCTTTTTGCATCAGGCTAGAGCATTTTGCAGAGGCATATTTTATAGTCAATTTATGATTTTAGAAGTAGATTTAAAGTTAAATTTTTATTAATTGTGATTTAATTATATAGGTTTCGGACTGATTCCAATTGAGATGAGTAGAGATTAATAGCTACCATTCAAAATTTCAACATAGATGTTATTGTTTTCTTAGTTACATGCCGTGAACTCTTCGGGATGCTGGCCATATATAATATAATATATATATAATATATATATATATATATTATATATATATATATATATATAGTATATAATGGGTGGGGTCGGTTGGTTGTTTGAGTTAGTTAGAGGGGTTTTGTGGTGTATTCGTAGTGTTGATTGTGTGTGTGTTGGGTAGTTGGAGTGTTTGTTATAGTTAGACTAATAGTATCGGTGTATAACAACAATAAATTATATTATTGTATATAGTAGTTATACTTAGATGTCAGTAATTGTTTTCCCTACCTAACAAAACTTTATCATAACTTAGACTTTAAAGGCCCCAAAGTAGCCCTAACCTTATTGACTCACTGTGCCGTAAAAGTAGCCCTAATCTTTACTGATCTCCACTGTGCCCTAAAACTAGCCCTAACTTTTACTGATTTCGACTGTTTAGTAGCTGCCGAAAATTTAATACAATATATATATATATATATATATATATATATTATATATATAATAAAATATATATATATATATATAATATAAAAAAAATTATAATATATATATATATATATATATATACCTCAGAGGCAAAATTAACCTAGTCTACAACTGTTTTTGACTAAGCATCAAACGTACGTTGATAACTTTTGTTACTGTTGCATATTTGTACAAATAGTACATCACATTCGAAGTGCATTCCTTGTTATGATACCTACTATTTGGCAAACCAATAGTTTTTGGGTGAAACTGTATACCTTTTACTACAAACTATATGCATTGCAGTAGAAATTTAATTTTTTCTCCAACTTTTACTATTGAACCATTCTTTTAAGCATTCTCAATACTCTTTCCTATGCGAAATTAGGTTGAAAATGTAAAAAACCTAACAAACACCACATGTTCTAATCGTTTGGCATTTATCAAACATATCTACCTTACAATTCATTTGCTAAATTTTATTTATCACACCGATCCATGAAATAACATCCGACAATAAAAACTTGTCAGGCATACTGATTCGATTTTTTTAATTTTATCAAAATAATCTATTACAAATAATCGATTAACACAACTAATCGATTTATTCTTAAAATTTCCACATTGTCCATTCCCATAAACTATTCGGGATGGACTTAGTTTTTATATTTCTGCTGCGATAAAGTCAAATAAAGCCTATTATATTATATATAGTATATATATAATATATATATTATATAAATATATATATATAATATATATATATATATATATATATATATATAATATAGTATATAATATATATATATATATATATGATATTATATATATATTATATTATATATATATATATAATAATATATATATATGATATAGATATATATATATATATATAATATTATATAATATATATATATATATATATATATATATATATAATATTATAATATATATATTATATATATATATATATAAATATATATATTATAATATAATTATATATATATATATAATATAATATTATATATATTATATATAATATATATATATAATATATAAATAATATATATATATATATATATATATAAAATATTTTTATTTATAAATAAAATACAAAACCTCTTTAATTCTTGTTATAAATATACTCTGAAACTATTTTCTTCAAAAAAATTTCTAAGTTTCAGAAAAGTAAGTTAAGGTTTTTTAGAAAATTCTTAGCTGGCAATTTTTACTGAATTGTCAGAGAGCTTGTCACTAAAACATTAATTTTCTTGAAAATATTTTTTCATGAAATAATTTAGATCAAAAACTAGATATTTACCAAGTTATATAGATATATATAAAATACTAATATTATAATAATATCTATATATATATAATATATATATATAATAATATTATATATATATAGTATATAATATTATATATATATATATATAATATCTATATATATATATATATAATATCTATATAAAGAAAAAGGGTTTATATATAATATATATTTATATAATATAATATATTATTATTATAATATATATATATATAAAACTGTATATATAATATATATATTTAATATATATATAATATATATATATATATATATATATATATAATATAATATTTATATATATATTATATTAATATATATAATATAATATATTATATATATATATAATATATATATATATATATATATATATATATATATATATATATATATATATATATATATATATATATATATATATTTATATAAAAAAAAAATATATAGAGAATATAATATTTATTTATTTAATTTGGATAATAAATATATTTATATTTATTTACTATATATAATATATTACCAGTATATATCAGTTAATTATATATAAGATACAGATAAGTACGGTTGGTTTACAATCTAGTAAAGATAGTAATGTGGGATGAACCAACTAGATTCGGAGCAATAGTTTAATATTTCTTATAGGAGTAATATGTTGTTTTCTGGAAGAGTTAAAAATTGAAAGTTTCCGTGGATAAAAAAAAGAGGTTGAAAATTTGCTAAAAAAGTGTAAGATCGTGACGAGGCAAACCTTGATAAAATCACAGAATTTAGTTTGGAATAGTCACGAAAAGGGATTTGGGTCTATTCGACTTATAAACAAGCTTATATTTCCCCAGAATCGGGGTGACGATTGCGGGAGCAAATCTAAAGGACAATCGTGTAGCCAAGTTAGCCTTTTAGGCTTAAACCAAACAGGAAGTGTGGGAGACATCGGGACGATGACGACTGTAGCGTTGTTTTACCCATCACTAATCTGAAAATAACTGATTTGGATCGTGCTGTTGGGGCTAAGTCAATCATTGGCATATCGAGCTGCTCCTAGTGCTCGTGAGGATAATTATTTTATTGTCTGAGGTTGTCAAGGAATCTCCCGATCAAGGAAACTAACTTAAAACCAGATTGGATAAGTTAATGAGGAGCGTATCGTTCCGTAAATTGTATCAAAGTTTGACATTAAATTGCATTATAAATATTTCCGGAAATTTAATATTGTAAATAAATAAAGGACAATTTGATATATATTATATTTGGTAATAGGGTAGAACAGGATTGATATAAACTATAACTGAGTATTTATTCTTTATTATATAAAAAATTGCATCCTGCTAGGGTCCTTTTCTTTCTAATTTAGTGCTTTCAGAGTTAAGCCTTTTCCAAAGAAAACCCTGGGACCTCGCGTAAAAAGATTCTAAATAAAATCAAGAAGTATTTAATCTTAGGAAGAAAACTTTAACAAATGGTCTCTCCGTAAAACTTTGGAAGAAGGATTTAACAGAAAAAAGAAGATAAGAGCACAGATAAAAGAGAAAAAGAATAACAGGAGTTAAGGGATATAAAAAAAGTAAACGGAAAAGAAAAAAAAAGGTGTAAGTTAAGGTAACAAAGACTGTTTATTTTTTCTTTATATATATATTTTATTTTTTTGTTGTTGCCATATTTAATTTTGATTGTTGTGAATTTTTTTTTTTTTTTTTTTTTTTTGCGTTAACCATATTTCTTTCCCTTGTGTTCTCTTTCGGTTCGTATTTAGGAAGAACAAAATAGAGTGAGAGACAGCTTTTTTAGAAAAGGAAAGAAAGAAGAAAGAGAGGCATAACTTATTTCATTTTTTTTTGTATTTTTTTTCCTGGTTTGGCTGTATTCATCGAAGAAGGAAGGAAAAAATAATTTGCGTCGTTAGTAGCAAAGCAAGTATTAAGTTGGCGGCAGCTTTTTATTATTTAGAGAAGAAAAAATATTATTGTTTTTTTTTTTTTTTTTTTTTTTTTTTTTTGAATATATTATATATGTATATATTTATGATAATATATATTTTGTCTTTGTTTTCTATGGGTGTGGAGGATATGGACAAGACTGGTAAGTCAATAACTGAAGGGACTGAAGAGCCTAGAGAGGATCAAGGTGCAGTAGGGTGTTTAAGGAAATTCCAGGATGCCATGATGAAGGAGGAAAATTTGAATGTGAACAAAATGCAGTCAGTACTGGAAGAAGTGGTCCAAGCTTTAAGAACCAGGTAAGGAGGTGAAGGAGGACAAATGAGCGAAGTAGTAGAAGTTACTGTTGTAGATAGTCGTAGAGAAGCTGCCATAGCTGAACAAAACAATCGGGTTAAAATTGAGGAACAGGCGTTTCAAAAGTGGAAACTGCGACAAGAACAGAGTGTTCGGAAGAAGGGAGTGTTAAAAAGAAGGCGAAAGTATTATACTGATGAGAGAGTTGCTATGGATAAGGAAAGAGTGACCCATTTGAGGATTAGAACCGCTCTGAGAAATGTAAAGATAAAAGAATACTAAAGAAGAAACAGGAAAAGGAAGGACAGAAGTGAAGTATACAGTAGAAAATAGTTCAACAGAAGAACATGAATCCGAAGCCGAAAGTGAGCCAGACAAGGGAGGAAAGAAGTGGTTGAGGAAACTCGTAGAATTAGAGGAATCAGGAGTGGAACATCAGAGAACGGTCAGCAGGATTTTTATCATATTAGCAGAAGAAATGATAGAAGTTATGAAGACATTTAGTAGGGCAAACGTAAAGGCGGTAAAACCCCTAAAATATGGAAAGGAGAAGGTGCAGAAATTTGATGCTTTTCTAGAAGATTTCGAAAGATATGCAAAGGAACAATTAGGAAAAGATAGAATTCGTTGTTAGTAGAGGCTAAACAAATTTTTGAGCCAGTTTTGAGAAATTATTATAGTATTATAGGGCTTAAAATAAATTAATGAGTAACCATAATTAGCCAGGTTAAAGAGTTGGTGCAAGGAAGAAAAGGAAAGCAAACAAATAGATCTTCAGAAGGAGTTCTAGAGAATGGAGATAAGGAAACACGAAAAGTTAGCAGAATTTGCACTTAGGGTGCAAACAACATATGAGGCAGCTACCAAAGAAGAGGATAGGGACAAGCAAGTGTTGAAAAAATTATTTTTAAATTGCTGTCCAAAGGAATAGCTGTGGAGATCAAAATAAGTAATGGGAGGTGAAAAAAGAAAAAGTCTAAAGGTTTCGCTGGAAAGGACATATGTGAACTGGGCGATAGGACGAGGACTATAACTAAGCGACCCATTGAAGAGGAAGTCAATGGGACGGGCAATTCGCAATATGGGCTACAACTACAAAATGAAGGATCATGAAAGACAACATATGCAGGACAAGGTGGCATATGGGGAACCAAATATACAGCTGAGATTCAGGTACAAATGAACAAATAAAGTAACAGTAGAAACTGAGAGGCAAAGTGTTATGCTGTAACAATAACAATAGGATCACATGAAAGAGATTGTTTGGGAGTTTAGAGGAGTTGCTCTGAATGTGAAGCAACGAGCATCAGACAAAGGAATGTGGACCTCGAAACAATTACAGACAGCAGGAGAGACAGGAACACAAATAGACTGAGAACAGGAGGAAGCGAAGAACCTTAAAAGGAGATGTTTCTTGTTGACGAAACGGTCATTGGAGGGAACACTTGTCCCTAAGACGTAGAAACTAGAGAATTAAAAAGAAGAGGAAGTACACAACTAGTTCCGGAAACGAAGCAGCTCCGACCATGCTACCGGAAAGCAAGTCGGAGCGAGCCAACAGAAGAAAATGACCCTCGAGGAGTTAGCCCGTGTAATATCAAGGTTGTGTGGTGTTGGACCCGGAAGCCAAAGATATTTGTAGTGACAGGCTGAAGATACCATACAACCGATTACTCCAAAGGATGCAAATGATAATGGAATAAAGGGTTGACATAACAACACGGAAGTATATTCCACGCAGAAAGGAAAACCAATATCACGGTGGCAAGGTCTTAATATAACACCATTGTTGAAAATTCATGATAAAAATAAAAATAATGTATAATATGAGCCATAGTAAAGATAGTGGGGCTCAAATTGCCTGATTGTAAGAGCACAGTTGTAGAAAGGGTTAGCACCTGAAGTAACAAAAAGATGAATGAGTTAGAGTGTAGAGACGCCAAACGACATGTGGAGTCTCACAAACAGCTACAATGCAGGTAAACGCATAAATGGTATTGATTATGGCTCATCGGATTTTGTTGTGGTAGGAAGATTAAAAGAAGGAACAATACTAGGTATGCCATTTCTAGTGGAAAACAAGATTGAAATAGATATTAAAAGTGGATCTTTTATAAGGCATGGGGAATATAATATAAAGGAACAAGTATATTTAACCAGGAAGAGCTGAAGACTGTGTGAGGGTGGTTACGGAAATACCCGTATACACCACAGAAGAAACGACAATTACAGATAACAATTGGGTTCCAATAATGGCCAAATGTGGGTTCTCAGGAAATCAAACCCAGGGATGGTAAACGTTATGATATCCAACCTGAAGAGTTTCTAGTTGAAGGAGAGTCCACACCCGAAGGAGGATACAAATAAGAGTTTTAAATTATTACCCCTCCTCCCGCGTTAGTGAACAACGAATTAACTAGATAAGTTACTTGGAAAGAGCTTTTACATGCCAGGTGAAATTGAAGAGGTGAAAAATAGAAGTGGTATACTTGGTGGTCAGATGAGATAATTTTGATGAAATATCAAAGTAACGAGTTGTGTAGTAAAACAAACAGTAACAGGAAATCAAGGAGCCATTGAAAAAGAGTGACACGAAGAAAAACTAACCCAAAAGAAATTAACTCAATGGAAGAAGCTATCTAAGAACAACGGAGAACATCAACGGATGTTTTTATACTAAATTGAAAACCAGCTTTTAGTAATAGAGACTCCAGACACAGTGAGACATCCATGACAACCTTCAGGATAAGGTTATCATGATTATACTCCTATCACCAACGGGCAAGAGTTTGATCAAAAAACCATGAGAATGAAATAACTCAAGTGAAAGGAAATTATGTTTAAAAGACATCGTAGAACTTGTGCTCGAAGATTTTTTTTTGAGTTCTCCGGTGGTTGCCAGTTAGGAAAAAGGACCGGAAACACTTCGATTATGCATCGACTATCGTCGCCTAAACCAAGTAACCGAGGCAGATAGGTTTCCGATGGCCAGCATAAATGAAACCATCTTTGGATGTCATGGTGTACAATATTTTACCAGTCTAGATTTAGTGAAGGGCTACTATCAAATGCAGATAGAGGAAGAAAGCAAGGACTTCACAGCATTTTCAACGGTCAGCGGTCAATACCGATTTAAGAGATTAAGTTTTAGGTTGAAGAATGGACCTGCAGCATTCTCCAGAGGGAAGATGCAGCGATATTTAACTAGGCTCAGTCGGACAAGGTATGGTTTACATCGAGAGGTCCTTATTGATATGAAAAGGATTAGTGAACATTTAATGTGATGAACAGGTCCTACAGGCGCTTTTGCGAAACAAACGTCAAGTTAAAGTGAGTAATGCAAACTGGGTCCAGAAAGAAATCAAATTCCTAGGACACATCATCGTAGACAGGGATCGAGAACTCTGATTCACGGATGCAGGTAGATAAAGTGAAAACCTACGCAGATAGGTGAGGAGAGCTAAGACATTATCTAGGAAGGGATTAACTTTCAGCGAAAAATTAAAAAACTGTTCCGGTAGCAGCACCTCTCGGCGCGTGATGAGGCAATAAAGAAAGGATAAATGAGTGGACAACCGAAAAGAATTAAGGCTTTTGAAGGACTGAAAGAACTATGAAGGAACGGTGGAGTTAGCATTTCCAGATTTTTCAGAAGGTAGCAAAAAATTGGAACTTTACGTGGACGCTAGTGGATTTGGTATGGGCGCAGGCTTATGTCAAGAACAAGAAGGCAGTAGGAGGGTAATTGCTTACAATTCACACTCCTTTACTGCATGGAGCGAAAACGTCATACAATAGAAGAGGAATGTTAGCCATTTGATGGGGAATTAAAAGCTTTCGACCTTTTCTACCTGGAAAGGAATTTATCTTATATACGGATCATCGGTCATTAGTATACTTACATACGATGAACCTAGTGGATAGCAAATTGGCCCGAGTTCTGGATGATTTGAGCGAATATAGTTTTCAGATCCACTATTATCCCGGAAAGGATAACGTTTTCGCGGATACATGGTCACGATGTCAGAAGAAACCTGATGAAGAAGTCGATATTACGGATCCGGAGGTACTACCAAAAGGTTTAAAGGTTATAAGATTGGTACCAGGCGATGCATATTCACTATTTTTGAGTATGAAGGAAATATTTGATAAGGAAAATTTTAAAATGAAACAAAAAAAACACCAGGAACTTAGGGAATTTTTATTGGATATCCTGATTAACGAACGAAAAATGTATGGACTGGATAAGAGACCTAAAGCCCTAAAGTTATTGAAAGCAATAAAGACTCCAGGAAAAGAACCGGTACCAGAAGTGTTGTTAGTGCCAGGTGACGAGTTCAATATAGCAGAGAATTGTGGTTACAGTCAGTGGGACAGCTGCTTCAGTGACTTACATCGGACCAAGGGCAAGGAAGTGTAACAGCTTAAAAAGTGTACACATACAGGTGTTAGGAGGATCACACTTCAACCCAGTGGTTGGTACTTTTGACTCAAAGGGAGAGGACACAATAATTGATGAACGGATAGCTGATGAACTGGAGACGTTATCAGAGGAGGGAAATGAGGATCACTCAGATACTGAAGGAAGCGAGGCGACAGGAAATAATTTACTACAACATTCATATAAGGAAGGGTTAGGAATAAATTTATTGATGTATGAGAGAAGTCACCAGTCTAGGCTAAGCTGTAACCACAAGTTAAAAGGGGTAGCATGGCAGGAAGTCTCTATCGGAGAGGTACTCAGATGCGCTTTTCTGGACACAGGATCCGTCATCAGTTTGATTCAAGAGGCAGTTGTTGATGGCTTAGACCAATTTGGACACATTCTGAGAAGATGGAAGGTGGATATTACTCTCAACGGACTGCAAGGATTGTGGAGTGTACAACAGCAGTGGCCATAAAGATAAAAACAAGGTATCGAGGAATAATATTACCATTGGTCGTCGTCAACGATGAATACATCCCTGCTTGTTTACTTTTAGGAATGAATTATTTGGTGGAGTCGGAAGCAATTTTGGATTTCGGAGATGGAATAATCGCACATGGGGATGATGCCGATGAAGTAAGTGACGGGTTTTCAATTGATGTCTATAATCTCACAGTGAATGGAAAAAATGGCTTGATAACAGTTCAAGAAATAATAAGATTACAGGATTACTCTGAAGTGATTGAAAAACTAAAAAGGAGAATTAAAAATAATCAAGAGATTAAGAAAACTGATAGGTTATTAAATGAATACTATCGATATAGGAAGGACTTACGAATGAATGGAGCCATCTTAGTAAAAAGGATTAGAGGTGAACAATTTGGAGCTGTTATAGGATTCCAACAAATGGTGAGCATTACTGTAGTTACACACCGGAACTTAGCTCACATAGGACGGGAGAAGTTGACAGATCTGATCTCAAGATACGTTTGGCACCCTAGAGGTCATTTAGTCATTCAAGAGGTGTGTCGAACATGCCCAACCTGCCAATTAAATAAAATAGACCACCAAGTTGAGTTTCCACCTGTATGGAAGATCAAGGTTCAAAATCCCTTTGAACTAGTAGCTATTGATGTTATGGCCATGCCTAGAACCAGGAAAGGAAACATTGCGTGTTTAGTGGCTATAGATCACTGTAGTAAATGGGCTGCAGTGAAGGCGCTAAAGGATAAATCTGCAAGGAGTGTAACAGAGGCATTCGAAGGACATATGCTTCCCACATTTCTACGACCACCATACAAGGTATTGACGGATAATGGAGTGGAATTCAGGAGCACAAAATTTAAAGAAATGCTTCAGGCCTACGGAATCGAACATGTCTTTAGCAGTCCGTATAAACCAGCAGCTAACGGGGCAGTAGAGAGGGTCAACCGGACATTCGCGGAGTTCCTCAAGAATACGGTAACGAAGGATAAGGAATGGGATTTTACCCCGAGTAATAATGATATATAACAATACGAAACATTCAGAATTAGGAATAACACCGGCAGAGAAACTGATGGTTCAAAAACATGAGAAAAGGGGAAGGTATTACCAATCTCAAGAAAGGAACAGGACAAATGGGAAGAGGGTCATCCAAACTGGTTACCACCATATGCAGTGGGAGTGAAAGTTAAAAGGAGAAATCATCTCAGTGGATGAACTCTGGAGGAGAAGAAAGCAAGCAAAAGGTATGAGACTTCTTTGTGATAACCAAAATCTGATTGCAGGTGGGATGACATATGACATCGGAAAAACAATGAGGGCTCACTACGCACATTTAAAAGTTTGGGCAAACCCTCCCCGGAATACCTACTTGACTATTTTAGGATCAGAAGATGAAACATATGAACAGGGAGAAGAACAAATATGGGAGACAAAAAACTGAAGAGAGGAATAGAAGAGGAGGAACCAACACAAACTTATGTAATTTACGGAGGACAACCTGGGAGATCAACGAAGGAAAGGAAACATGAAAAAAAATAAAAAAGATATTTGGGATTTAGTAGAGATAGCTATAGGAGAACCTAAATACAAGGAAGATATAGCCACACAAACTGAAGCCATAACAGTAGATAAAATGACCCAAACAGAGATAGAGCTGACATCATCGCCTATTGACGCAAATGAATTAATGGATTGGTTTGGAGAACATTTAAGAGGTTAAATCAGATGAGGAATTTAATTTACAAAGGTTCGAGAGAGAGGTCATTAAGGTTTCCAGATGGCAGTTACACGCTCACAACAGACGTAGGAAGAGGATGACATGGTCCCAAGAAAGGAAACACCAGAGCCAGTTGAGGTATGTAATATTATTCAGAGTAACTGCATTAATTCTAATGATATTCCTTTTTATACCCCCAGATCAATTCAGGAGGAGTTGGGAAGTGGGTGAAGACCCCGAGCACGAATGATTTTAGAGGACCAATCGGAGGAACAGGGAGTGGACCCACAAGGAGTAGTAATCGGGTACCAGGTACCAATGACAAGATCTAGAGGACCAGCTCCAGATATACCGAACGTCCAAAGGAGGGTATTGGAATATGAGAGAAGGGCGGAGGAAAGACGAGCTTCCATCGGTAACTAGGTAAGGTTGTTTTACTTTTGAGAGCTATTTTTTTTTCTTATTAAGATTGGTTCCCAATCTTGGAAGGGGAGTAATGTGAGACGAACCAACTAGATTCAGAGCATTAGTCTAATATTTTTTAGAATTAAGATATCGTTTTTCTGAAAAGAGTTAAAAGTTGAAAGTTTCCGTGATCAAATTAAAAGAGGTTAAAATTTGGCAAAAGGTGTGAAATCGTGACGAGGTAAATCATTGTTAAAGTCACAAAAACCCAGTGTAGGATAGTCACGTAGAGGATCTGGAATTGTTCAACTATAAACAAACTTTTTTAGTTTCAGGTAGATTATTTCTAATATGTATTAGTAAAAGTTTAATCACTCATGTTATTTTGGAAAGGAGTTTGCATTATCTAACTAACATTAGAGCAAATAGTTTTAGGTAGCATTTTAAAGTGGAAAACTTAAAAGTTATATTGGATATTTTATTAAAATCTAAAAAAACAAATTTAGTGACAAAATCAAATTCACGCATAAAGAATATTTCGTAAATATTTAAAAGGTTAACGATTTAGGATTGTTGTGAACCACGGAATGAGAATAAACACAATTTCAATGAATTATAGGAAATATTTAGACAACATATATATATAGGATATATTTAAAGAAAATGAGTAGTGGAATTTCTCTGTATTAAAAAATGAAGATCGAGTGAAGGGTAACATACGTAATAAATGATGTAGTCTTTGTGTAGATTTAGAAAGATTAAAACGGAATATTCTATTGAAAGAAGTATATATATGTATGCATGTGTATATGTATATATATATATATATATATATATATATATAT
>JABUQX010097089.1:0-10000 GCA_015478945.1 Trachelipus rathkii
TAAAAAAGTGTTTTTACTGAAATGTTTCCGTGCAAAATAAAAAAAGTGACTATTATTATTCTCAATCTGAAAAATCTAGCTATGTTAGAAAATATGTTAGAAACGTTGGTCGATTGGTTAGCATTCACTGGAGAATTTGGTAATGTCAAACTTTTATTCGCTTGTCCATAATGGTAATATATTGATAAAGATAGTTAGGGAACCTAAGTTTTTGTTGATGTCGTTGTTTTTGCCGTTGTTGTTGTTGTTGTTGCGGTCTTGTTGTTGTTAGTGTTGTTGTTGTGGGTTGTTGTTTGTTGTTGTTGTTGTTGTTGGTGTTTGTTGTGTTAGTATTGTTGGTCTTAGGCATTGTTGCTGTTGTTGTGCTGTATTCATAAACGATATAGAAATTCTATATAAATAGCAGCTAAATAGTTTATACATATATATATAATATATATATATATTTGTCACGTTTATAAGCACACCGAGGTTGGGAATCTGAGCTTTATCACTCACGATCGGCCAAATAAATCGGCATCAAATATCTATCGCCTAAATTGTGGAAAGATTTATTATTTTATCAATTTAATTGTATATATTATTATTATTCAATAAGGATATTAATGTTGATTAGAACTCTATATATTAATTTTGATCAGGTATTGCGAATTCTTCTCTTCTAAAATCAATCTTGATCGTAAAATAAGTTTTGTATGTAAAAATATTATGATTTCTTTTGATCTGGGATACCGCCTAGATATATAATATACTATTATATAATATATACATATATAGTATATATATAAATGTATTTTAAAGATATATATATCGATATATTATATAATATAATATATAATATATATATATATATATATATATATATATATATTGTATATATAGAATGCAAATATGTATAGGCTTTTTGGCCTAATCACTCGTGCTTTAAATATCTATTAAAATATTAAAAGTAGTACTTTTATCTTTTCATCAGGAGCTCACATCGTTCACCTTGTAATACTTTCTTCAGAATTGAATCGTTAGAACTTATAAGGAAAAGATCTTCATCTTACTAAACAGTGAGATCATTAATCCCCTAGAGTCTAGACAAACAGAATTAGATCTTTATTTACAAGAACCCGCAAGAAGCAATCGGCCCTTCTTGACAAATTGGTTGGCCTGTCCGGGATTTTCTACTCCTTCTTGACAAATTGGTTGGCCTGTCCGAAAAGTTCTACTTTCTCCTGACTCTTTGCATAAATATTCTCCACGATGGACCTACAAGCGATAGCCCAAATAGCCAAGGATCTTGGCCTTAAAAAACAAAGAAGCTGTAGAGTTCATCAAAGAAAGGGAACGTGCTTTCGCCGAAGAAGCCGAACGCAAAGCTGTCCTTAGGAAAGAAGAGGATGAACGTAAAGCTATACTCCGTGAAAAGAGAATGGCAGAAGCCGAAGGTGTCGATTTAATAAAACAAGAAGAAGAAGGAAGAAGAAGAAGAAGAAAGAATGGAGTGCAAGAAGAAGACGCGAAAGGAAAGAAGAAGAAGCGAAGAGAGAAGAAGAAAAGATAAGATAGAAGAAGAAAGAAGAAGAGAAGAAGAAGAAGTAAGCTCAAGAATTGAAGTAATGAAAGAACGAGTAGGAGAAATACGGAAGTAAGATAAAGCGAGACTCTTCAAAACGCAAGAAAAATTGATAGACAGAAAGAAGAAGAAGCGACAGAAAAGAGGCACAGGAAGTCCAGAACGTTTTCTCGAATAGCATTCATTTCAAACGTCGAATACGCAATGTTTGTTATATTCATTTTGAACAGTCTATATCGAAGTGTTAGATTATTATTATTATTAATTACTCTTATTGATTTCTAATTATTATTTTATTATTATTATTTATTATTATTATATTATTTATTATTATTAATTATTAATTATTATTATTATTATATTAATTATTATTATTATTATTATTATTGCATTAAATACTCGAGATGTGAATAACTCATTCAGAGCAGAATCAGGACCTAAAGGTCTCTGTCTCGGACACAGACCTCCTCTACTGAACTTCCCTGCTGATAGTACTATATAATATAAGTACACTATATATAAAATCTATATATAGGCGAAATAAATTTTTATGACGCTTTTCAGGATCCGCTCAGAGTTCTACGGGTTTCACGAATAATAAATTTTAAATGGAGGTTAGAATACTACTCCGTTCGTGAGTTAAAATTGGAGGGGTTAGTATCTGTTAGACTGACTCGACCTCGCGTAGAGAGGTACGTCCCCGTGGTCCCTGAAGGGGGACCCAATGAATGCCTCACTACACTTTAACAAAAATCGAAGATAGTTCGTAATTGGCTGAAATTTGTTATGAGAGGGATTACAGAGTGAATTTCTAGAAATTACTTCATTATATGTGTGAAATCTTGTGCGTAGCTTGGCTGCTCTCCTGCTCGCGTGGCATGGAGTCACAACTTGTGGGTGCCGAGTTAATAAACAGTTCGTATAACAACAATTGTGGTGATGTGCCCTCTGGATCATGGGTTATTCGTGGGTAATTTCGAATTTTATATTTTATGTGGCAATTGCGTTTTACTCTAGAAGATCGTGAACTGACGGGTGTTCCTAGCTCTCTCATTCAGAGGGGTTTTTTTCGAGGATACTGTCGAAATATTACCAGAGCACACTCCACAAAAAGTGAGGTAAAAACCAGGGAGGCTCTAACAGTGTATGGCAATGAAACCTAGAGCAAAGGATGAAAGAGCATGAACTAAAAAGAGAATAGAAGTGGAGAAGGAATTTGACTAGAGGAGTAGGAAGTTGACAGCTGCACCGGTGCTCGGGCATACCGGTTAGTCATCATGTGAGCCGGAGGCTAATGTAAATATGTGTGGTAGTGGAATAATACACTAATTAATTGGTGTCTTCTCATATTATAGTTATGAAAACCTGCTAGAATTTCTCGTAAAATAAAGTGGGGGTTTCAACACCAGTGCCACAAAAAATAAAAACCAGACAAAAAATAAATAGTGAAATAATAAATGAAAAATTTCTTACACATTTATGTTTACTAATCTCACAAAATTTACGGTTCTCTTTTTACACTACCACTAAAGCAGTAACTCAATAAATCAAACCAACCAGGTCGACAGCCACCCCTTGCCTTGCGCGAGCCCTACTCTCCCTGATTCCCTATCCATTGATACTATATTATCATAATGATTTTATACGAGACTGACATTATTCGAGTATCATTTTCTGTCTGCCAACATAACTTAAAATAGATCATACTTAATATTTACTATAATTGTATCCAGGAAAAGGCAGAGTAGGAAGTAAATAATTGAGACCGTGAAAGTATACGACGTTACAAAGTTTTTCAAGCAATAAAGCTTACTTACAGACGAAGCTTAGCTCCATCAATACATCATTTAATCTACAGATTGGAATATAACCCACAACGAGAAACTAAACACATCTTAAACAGAGACTCACCCCTTAATCTTGGCTTTAAAACAGAACGAGCGTTTCTATCGTTTGTAAATACAAAAAGGAAACTTGATTTTATTGTTATGGTTTATTCCAAAAATGATACTCAGAAATTGATTTTTGAATCAATAATCATTAGATCAAGGATGGACAGAGAGAGGGTTGGCAGATCATTGGAAGGCTGGTATGGTTGGTGTCAATTTGATCTTATTGATTTACACGTGCATGTGGCCAACAGTTTTTATTCTAAAAAGGTACATGTAACTAACGGAAAAGATATTTGGTAACGTTGAAGGTAGAACATAAAAGGGTGTGTCAAGAGTAATTGTATCCATTTTAGATGTGACTTAGAGATATTTATTTTCATTTTCCTCTCTCTCTTAAGACGTGAAGAATTAGGTTCTGAACAACCGATGTATTTTCGAAATCTTTACAGGGTTCAAAATTACACTATATATAACGGAAACAAACCAGAAAATGATAAATGAGTGAAACTGACTATATAATCACACACGAGATAATTTAAAGTGTAAACACATTCTCACGACGAGTGCACACTGCGGCGGACCAGTCACCGGTGAGAGGGCAGCTTGTCGAAGACCTTCTAAGCGTGTGCAAATCTGAGTTTGAAATGTTACATGCCCTGTGCTCCATCTTTTCGCATTATACATACTTTATTCATCTTTCATCACCTTTATTTGCTTCCCCTCACTTCGACCCCTCTGTTCTTTACCCCACCCCTTTGTGTCTTTTTTCAGTCGAGCAAGATCACCCCTCAGTAATGGGGGCCCTAACACCCCTTTACATCTACGTAACTGTCTGTATACTACTAATCATAATTTCGAATTCTACGGGACCATCAACTAACCAATAATAAGGACGAACAAACATTGTTGTTGATACGACTGTTTGAATTTCTAACTCGGGGCAGGCCCGCGACGGGACCGTGTAAAGTTCGATCTCCCAAAGCACTCGTATGCACTCGCGAGACTCCGAACTCCAACAGAATGTGCCACATACTTTAGAAAGTATATTCAAGTAACATTCAACGACCTGAATTCCTCTCATCAAATTCAGCAATTACGAACACGTTTCTCGATTTTTTAAGGTGCGGTGGGGTCCCCCCTTCAGGGGACCCACGGGGAGTAACCTCGTCTAACGACGAGGTTACCTCCACCAATTTATAAGACCCCGCCTTCCAAAAATTTTAACCAGATACGATAACTTCTCTAACCCATGTAAATATATACTCGGAGCGTAGACTGAGCCGGGATATCACGCTAGCCAAAAAAATTGATTCGGTCACTTATAATCTAACTTAGTTCATGTATCGACATAAAATCACTTCAGAATATATAATATACAGGGAGTCAGAGGCATGGGTTTTCTGACAAATTCGATCTGGACAAGACAGACCTTTAGGTCTGTCTGTCTGATTCCTTGGGGATCACTTCTTCGAGCCGAATCTAAATAATTATAGTAATCAACATTATGAGTATAAATTAATAAGTGATATAAAATAATAATAAATATAATCTAATTTTAACTTTATTAAAACTCAATTATAATAATAATAATAATAATAATAATAATAATAATTTAGGAATAATAATTAATAATAATAATAATAATCTACACTCATATAGACTTTCAAAATGGAATAACAAAACATTTGCGTAATTCGAGTTGAAATGAATTGCCTTCGAGAAAACGTTTGAACTTTCTTTCCTCTTTCTGTTCATATATACCTGTCTTTTCTTCCTCCTTATCTCTTCCTTACTGTCTTCTTCTGTCATTCTTTCTAATTACCTTTTCGTGTGCTTTCGTTCTTCCTTACATTTTCCTTCTCCTTCTTCTATCGTGTTGCTGTCTTCTTCTTCTTTCTTTTCTTATCTCTTTCTTTCTAATCTTCTTCTTCTTTTAATATCACGCTCTAACCTTCTTGTCCGTTCTTCTTCTCTATCTGTATCATATAGTGACTTAAATTAATTTGCGAGCAACACCGGGCTAATGGCACTCCTAACATCCTGTGCCACGGGAAGGCCAACTCCCATAGATTTAGTGAAAATAATAATGTTTTAAATACATGTAATAAATAATAATAATAATAATAAATTTAATAAATCAAATTAATTAAATAAAAATAATAATAATAATTAATAATAATAGAATAATAATAATCCAATAATATTAAAATTAATAATAAGAATAATAATGAATAATAATAGAATTAATAATAATAATAAGATTAACAATAATAGTATAATATTATAATAATAATTAACATAATTTAATAAATATATTTTATATAATAATAATAATAATAGATATTATAATAATAATTAAATTAATGATAAATAATAAACTAATGAATACATAATTAAATAATAAATTAATATTATATAATAATAATTAAAATTAATACATTAATAATAATAATAATAATGAATAATAATGAATTAATCGAAAAAATATAATAGTAATAATAATAATAATAAGTGAATAATAATAATATTAATATAAGATAATAAAGATCAGTCTGTAATAATTATGTGAATAAGGAATAATAATAATAATAATAATATACATGATATAATAAATATGATAATAATAAATAATAACGTAATAATAATTCAAATCAATATATAATGTGAATTATTAATATGAATAATAATAATAATAAAAATAATAAACATACAGGACTCGTTCATTCAAAACGGTTCTAACGATAGTCGTGAGGAACACGCGAAACCGCGGTAGGAGCGGTACCGGCTCGAGGCAGCGCCGCGAGCCACGGAGAGCGCTGGTAGCGGCCATCTCGGGGACCAGTCGGCGGAGTTAACCGGGCAGTCACGGGAGTCGGACGTTAGATCGGTAACAAAGTAGCAGTCGGGAGGTCGGTGGAACTACGTCTCGGTGAAAGTCGGAAAGATAGTCGGGTAGCGGGACGTCTTAGTCGGAGTACCGGCAGCAAAGTCGAAGCAAGGAAAGCTGGAAGCAAGTGAGTATGTGAGTGCACGAGAGACATTTATCGAAATTTTGGATCACTCGGAATCACAAATTTCTATCCACGAATAATAATAATAAAAAACAATGTGGGTGTTGGTCATGCGAACGGCATGCGGAGGCCTCACGCACTTGACGTTAATCTCGTGTATCCCAGACGCGAGGAGTTTAGGTCAGTCAGCGCATCGAACCTAAACTCTCGTTAGAGCTCGAACTCAAAACTTCGTTTAATCTCTGGGTTTTGGAAAGCCATACAAGGGTATAAACGCGGCCGTAGCGGCTTGACTCGCTCTCAGGGAGTTACCCCTTATATACATCAAATGCTCAGCAAGAACTTGAAAGTGTTTACGTCTTTCGTCTTTACACATACGTACATTATTAGTTCCATAAGAGAGTATTCAGGCACCTATATCCCTCTATTCCTCACTCAGTGGAACATAGCTTTGTTGTGCGCGATCAGTGGGCCCTATTTACCTACTATTATAATAATATAATATATCTATATATATATATAGTATATATATAGGTATATTAAATATCGATATATATATATTATAATATATATATATATATACGATAACTGAAACTTATATACAATATTATTACTCATAGTAGTATAAAGTATTATAATATTATATATAGTGATGTATATATTATTAATATATATATATATATTACTTAGTAATAGTAATATCTAATAAGTCAACGATGAATATCATAAGATATTACACTATATAGATGCTTATATATATATATATATTATATATATATATATATATATATATATATATATATATATATAAATTATATGCTATATTGGAAGGTAATATATAGAACTCCGGTACTATATACTATTTATCATCTATACTTATATATTTATATTAAAATATATTATAGAGGTTTAATCCATATACTCATAGGAAGTATTATAACTATAGATAGGCTATAGTTATGTATATATAAGTGAGAGTATATTTTAAGTTTATAGTAGTATAATATATATATATAATATTAGGTAATATAATTATAATATTATACTATAATATTATCAGATAATATAACCTTAAACATAAATGTGATATTATATCACGTATAATTATAATACGAAACACTTGGCGAGAATACGCCATTTAATATCTCATAGTCGGCTCAGATATATATAGTTAATATATATATAAATATAATAGTATATATATTAGGTGACTTTAATAATAATAGAGTTATAAATTAGTATATATAAGTATAATATTATATTATTATCATTATATATTATAAAGTGTATGTACCAGCTGTTATATATTAACTGAGTATTTTACTATATTAGATATATATATATATATATATAGTAATATATATATAAAATAATATATATATATATAATAATAATATATATAGGGTAATATATATTAAATATATATATGGGTATTATTATTATTATATATAATATTAATAGTTACTGCTATAATAATATATAGTAATATATAGGAGTATATTCTTACTATTATTAATAATTGAGATAGATATTGCCCATATATGACTGACGCTATACTATATTATATATTAGCGTGATTATAATATATATAGTATATATAATATATATATATAATATATATATATAAATATATATATATAGTGTATCTAAATATATACCTATAGGCCATAATTTACATAAAATAAGAACCTATATTATATAATTGTATATTATAAGGTATAATGTATATATATATATATATATATATATAGTATATATATAGTATATAAAGATTGATGAGATCATTAAATCAAATAATAAATAAGGAGATGATAAAGCTCCTCAACCCGCCTCGGGTAGCATTTTATTAATAAATGTTGAGAAAGGTGTTGGGCCGATGAGAGTACGTAAAATATAGTTTGAATGCTTATTTTCTTTATAATAATTCTTTTTATATGTTGTTTCACCGATGGATGAATTAATAGACAATTTTTATTGTCTTTACTTATAGATTAAAAGTAGATGGCGTTAGGGTCACAGACCCTTGTAAACTACGTATTTTCTTCATGGTGAAATAACTGTTTAAATCCCCTATATTAAATGCTATACACACAATTATATAATACCTAGAATCAGTTGCAATGAGTGGGGGCAGAATGTAAATATAATGCCATGTTCATACTAGATCTCTTATACCGTTCTTTCTAATTTTTATATTATCTTATTATCTCACAGGTGAAGCAACTTAGAGTATCAAATGACACATATGGCAAGAGATTTATCTTGGGTATAGAACATTATAATAAATCTAACACCTTTTAATTTTTATTACAAAAATTAATATAATTTTTAGCGGTGCCGTGGGCGAATGCCCACGCGACACTAAGGTTAAACTGGCTCTGATTGTCTGATGCACTCTAACCCACTAACTTGGCGGTCTTCCCTCCGATACCAGGATTTTGCGGTAGGAGAGAGACGTTCATGGCTTGTTTTCAATTTTAAATAAATACCAAAAAGGAGAAACCATTGGGTTATGTGTGTGGATTTTATAATGATGTAAGAAAATTTTACCGTACACACTAATAATAGCTTTTGCCTCCTAAGAGTTCTAGCTTTATTAATTTACAATAAAGGATTATAAATATGTTTAAATCCTTAACCCGGTTAGCCCGTACACACACACACCATATATAATATAATATATAGGTTAATACCATATCATATATTAATATGAACCTATTATAATATTTATATATAATAATTATTAATATAATAGGTATAATATATATTATATATATATATATAAGTAATAGTGACATTCATATATTTGCTAAGTATATAATATTGGTGCCTATAAATCCTCCCATTCCATACAAGAGAATGAGCTCAATAAAATTTTATATTTACATTGATACGCTCATACTTATAGTATATTATTGAGATACAACTATGGGAGACACGATTATATTTATGACCCGAAAGCATATATTTAACCCCTCAAAATATTTAATAGATTATCCAGCGGACTATGGCTATTATTGTATAGTATTGACTTTAGTTCGATATTATCTATTATTAAATAAAGTCGCCTTGGTATATTATATAATTATTATACCATAAATAGATAATGGTAATTTATCGTTGATATATATATTGCTTAAGGAAGGTGTTGCATATAATGCGTATTTTTTTTATTTGTTAAAGATAAGCAGGTTAGCCGACGCCATCTTGCCACTAGAAACCACAAATAAGATTTGGGAACCAATTATGCACCTACTGAGCACTAATAAAGATTGTGACTATAAGTTACTATACTACATTGAAACCATTGGTATATATTGCATGCCTCTTTACCGAGAGAGTATAGTGATATTGTTTTTACTAGTATGATTGAATGTTAAATACCCATAAGAAAAAGACATAGATAACATTAGAGGTTAGCATAGAAATATAAGAGTAATTAAAAAAAAAAAATTTCGCGTTCCTGTCTCGTTCTCTTTTATTGTTTTAAAAAACGGTGGTTCTTTTTTGGAAAGGTAAGAACAAAACACAAG
>JABUQX010097089.1:15000-20000 GCA_015478945.1 Trachelipus rathkii
TATACCTTAATACTAGTACATTTCATCAGTGCTGGAGGCGCGCATATGTCCAACCTATTCCAAAGAATGGTAGCCGCTCTGATCTTTTCTAAATTACCGTCATTATAGCTCTGTAACTTGTATTTATCAATATCTTTGAAACTTTTCTTAACTCTTATTTCCTGGATCAGTCTGGAGTCCCATTTCCCTCTTTCAGATCACCAGTATGGCTTTCGACGCTTGAGGTCAAACTGGTGACATACTATCCCTATCTAACTATTTTTATGGTCTTCTAACCTTAGGGACTATGTGGAATCTTGTGTGTGGGCGCTCGGAACATATCAAAGGCTTTTATCGAGTTATGGCATTGCGTAGCTACTCTCTAAGCTCCCTTCCTTTGGAGGTGTTTCCTCACCAGTTAAATCTTTGCTTCTACTTGTCAAGTTTTTTTTCTGGTCGCTCCATATCAGCACTGGTCGTTGGATGGAGCGACCTTTCTTACTCCTTTCCTGTTAATAGTGGTTGTTCCTCAAGGTTCTGTTTATCTCCAACTTTTATTCTTACTTTTCATCAACAACCTTTTCATGCCACCTAACCTGTTCACTCTTTATTGCGACGACTCAACACTCTCCAACTTCTTTTACGTCGTGTTTAAAATTCTGTATTCCCTCTTTTTGCATTCTAGAGTTATTCCTGGCTCGTCTCTCTGCTTTCCTGTTCTCTGTTCTTGCTCCCAGACAAATGGATGTCGGTAATTTGTCCCCGGTAGGGGTCCCCCCGCAACCTTGTTGAGAAATTCAACTCTATTTCAAAAACTCAGCTTCTGTGTTCATATCTTCCCTCTTAAAAACACCTCCTAAACTTTCCCTATTTTGAGACTAGCGTTAAAACGTCTCACCTGTTGACAACATAAACATTTTTGGTCTGAACATTAAACAAAAAATTGTCTTAAAAACCTCATATCACAATGGTTGCTTAGGTGGCCCTCAAAAAGGCTGGGAGTTCTGTTCAGGTTGCGGGAATTTTTTTCTTCTTTCACAGGCTTACTCCAGTTATTTAAGGACCTTATTCGCCATTTGATTGGAGTTACTGTCTCACATCTGGGGTGGCCTTCCGGTTCCACCTCTTTTTGGATAGAGGTTGAGTCTAAGCTTAAGAGGGGACTAATAAACTGTCCCTTACTTTTTCAAACTCTCTTGACCCTCTATCTCTGCGACGTTACGTTGGCGCACTATCTCTTTTCTATAGGTACTACAACGGTAGATGCTCAGGGGAGTTGGCCGCTCGCATTCCACTTCCATTGCGTCGCCCTCGTAATACAAGGGGTGCCATGTTCTCGCCTGAATTTTGCGTGAGCATCGAAAATCCCAGACTCGTTCGCTGTGGTGCCTCCTTCTTTCCAGCCACTTCTGTTCTGTGGAACTCCGTCCCATCTTCTGTTTTTCAACTGTATTTAATCTTCCTCTCTTTAAAACCCACGTCTGCTCTCACCTAAGAGATTTGCGTTAGGCTTGTGTGAGTTTTCATGTATTTTATTTCCTGCCCCCTCCTTGAAAAGGCCCAGCCCGTGAGTGGTGGTGATCTGTAAAAAAAAAAATACGGCTCAAACTTTTTGCCCCCGTCACGATGGCTAGAGCTTCCTTCTCTAAGAAACTGTATCTTTTCTGAGTTGGGGAGAGTTTCTTACTCCCGTACGCTATGGGATGCAGGATGTCATCTTCCTCCTGAATAAGTACATAACCCAATGATTTATCTGAGGCATCCACCTGCAGGGTGAATACTTTATCTAATCGTGGCATCTTAAATATTTGTTTTAAAACCAATGCTTTCTTCAGCACTTCAAACGTCTTTTGATGCTTTTCCTCCCAACGTAGCTTCGTCGGTTCTCCCTTCTTCGTCAGATCTGTGAGTGGTGCGGCTACTTCAGCTTAGTTCCGTACAAAATCTCTGTAATAAGCAGTCAGGCCGAGAAAAGATCTGACCCGCTTTCATGATCTTTTCAACATTCTCATCTTGCAGTCCTTTTATGCCGTTGCCAATGTGATGCCCTAAGAACTATACACTCGATGAAGCAAACTCACATTTGGATGGTCTTATAGTGTAGCCCTTACTCTGCAACTTTGAAAGTACATTCCAGATCGTATCCATGTGTTCATACCAAATCCTCGAATGAATGATGATATCGTCAATATAGAAGTCAACGTCATTTATGCCATCTAATATTCGCCCCATCGCTCAGACCAACGTCGCACTAGCAATGACTACTCCATATTGCCCTTTCTTTTTGTTATGACTTCTGGACTTCAGTTTCCTGTGTTCGCATTCATTTTTTCCTCTATTTGGCATTTTCCATATTCTTCTGACCATTTTCATTCTACAGTATTGTTTCTGACAGCTCATACTGCTTCTCCTATTACCTATGTTACCTCTATTTTGGAACACTTTTACAAATTCTAAAATTATCACTTCTAGAGGACTTTAAACACCTCAATAGTTTCTTCTCTTCCAAACTGTCATCTATTCTTCTGTGCTTCACTTCATTGCTGCCCTTTACTTTGGTAAATGCAGGTGCGACCATTACGATGTATTTATTACTTCTACTCTTCATACTTTGTTTTAAACCGGCTATTATTTCTCTGTTGTCATCATCTTTCTTCGTTACATTTTCAAATAGCTTGCATTTTCTCATATAAATATCCTCTTTTGTCAGTCTTGTATGGTACTTTCTGTTCGTACTGTTATCTCCGTTCCAGTGGTTGTTTTTGGTTCCCGTAGGCCTATAGTACTGTTGTACTCTTCCTTCTACCGTCTTTTCGACCTCTTGATGGCCTCAAAACATTTTATCACAAGCTGTGCTCAATACTTTATTTTTTGTCAATTCTGTCATTTTTGTCAATTTTGGATATACCCAACATGCTTCTAAAAAGCTGATTTTCTTCTTCTATATTTAATGGCTCACAATGTCTTTAATTTCTCTGTAGTGAAGCATGGTCTCCAATGTATCCTGTTTTCTCCTGAAGAACTTATCTTATATTTCCCACAAAACATTGTTCAGTACGCAGCAGGGTTTCTGCTTTCAACTGGTTTCAAATCACTTTCTGACTTTATTTTAATTCTATCATCCATCATTTCGGTGTTTTTCTAAACATTTTTATCATTCTTTTCTTAAAAAACTACGGCATTTTCTATAGCAGATTCATCAATTTCCTCTCTATCCGCTTCCAGTATATTAGTTATTTCCTCCTTTTCATCATCGGATTTCTCATTCTGTGCGCTTAATGTCACATTGCGCTTCACCTTGTAAATATTATTTCTTAAAAGGCTTCCTTGGTATCCCTTGTTACTCGATTTTATCTTACTCTTTGTTTTACTATTACCACTTCTCTTTACGTAGTTTCTTTGGCTTCTCTTGGACCAGTAATATGGTCGAACTACTTTCCTTACTGAAGTTTTCATATTCTTCTTAAATGTCATTTATCAATAGATTCCTAATTTTGTCCTTTTCAATGGACTTTTCTGATCTTATCAAGGTAAGATCTTGTCTTTGTCTATTCTTCCATTCAGCTCTATATCGTAGGAGATTCTGTATCTGTCTGACTACTGCGTTTGATACATTCGCTGGAGCTGCTATGTTAAGGGCATCTTCACTTTCTTTCATAACTGGCCCTACAGATACTTGAGTATCTTCTTTAGTATTAATACTGTTAACTTTAAATTTGTCAGCACTCTCATTCTCAGGATGTTGAACTGTAATTATCGGCTAAGCAGGAGATTCTTCTTTTTGTACGACTACAGAATTACCTCGATCACACGTTGTCTTCAAAATGGGTACTTCTTCATCTTCCACTAACACCCTCATTTCTGGTTGATCGTTCTGGGTGGCTTTGCACGGGGCAAGTGATTCCACTATTATATCTTCTTCTACCTTTTCAATGATCGGGGTAACAACTTCTTCTGAGTTGCTTCGTCCTGCTTTGCGCGTGGACACAGACACTTAGTCTCATCCCACTCATCATTAGGTTCATAGGGGGTAACGCCCCTTCAATGTTGCCCAGAATCAAATCATAGACAACGTCTGGTATAACAACAGCCGTTGCCTTCCCTACGTAATATGAAGTATCCAAAATCACGTCCTCTAGTGGAACTTTCTTAACAGTTTTATCCAATAGTCGCATTTGTGTATACCCTCCTGTGTAATTTCCTTCCAGAACGAACTTCTCACGAAGAACAATGCCATTACAGCCCGTATCTTTGAGCACTCGGACAAGAGAACCATTGGCTACTCCATCGACGACTGGCAGAAGATGAGAAAAATCTTCAGTTCTTCAAATCATACAAAAGTCTTCGGACTGATGTGGCTCTTCACTTGTCACTGACAAGACTTTTTCCTCTGCGGAAATATCCGCGGATGCCACAGTGGTTTTAACCTCGTCCTTTGGTCGATTACTATAAGTGTTAAAGCTTCTACTGCTACTGTAGTAGGGTGATACTCGACAATCTCTTGCTATGTGTCCTCTGCGTTCACATTTGTAGCATGTCACAACGCTCCTTGGCTCGCTAGAGATTCGACGATTTTCCCTTCTGTAATCGTTGCTCCAGGCAACATTTGCCGACACGTTATTCTTCTGGAGTGACGTATTTTGGTTAGTGGTCTTACTTTCATTAAACTTTTGATAGCTATTTCCTGGTCTGCTTCTATAATTATTACAGTGATTGTTTCGTGGGGCAAAACTCAATTTAGGGCTTGCAAGTAGTTTTCTCAACTTACAACAATGTCTAACATTTATATATATACAAATATATATATATATATATATATATATGATATATAATATATATATATATTAATATATTTTATATTAGTAATATATAAATATATATATATATATATATATATATATATATATATATATATATATATATATATATATATATTATTTTATATTATATATATATATATATATATATATATATATATATATATATATATATATATATTATATATATATATATATATATAT
>JABUQX010097089.1:25000-29399 GCA_015478945.1 Trachelipus rathkii
TGATATATATATATATATATATATATATATATATATATATTATAATATATATATATATATATATATTATTATATATATATATTATATATATAATATATATAGTATATATTATATATCATATATATATTATATATTATATTACTATATATTATATATTATATAATTAATAATATATATATATAATATTATTATATATTAAATATATATTTATATATATATATATTATAGTAATAATATATTAAGAAAAATCTTATAACTTATATATAGTATATATATATATATTTTATATTATATATTACTTATTATATATTATATAATATATACTTATTATTATATATATATTATATTATATATATATATATATAATATATAATATTATATATATATATATATATATGTATATACTATATATATATATATATATACCCCTACGGATCTATCTATTTATATATCTATATATATATTATATATTAAAAATATAAAATTTTAAAAATAAATAAATATATATATATCATATAATATATATATATATATATATTATATAATATATATAATATATATATTATATATATATATAAATCATATATATGTATATATTTATATTATATATATTATATATAAATATAATATATATACTCTCGTTATAGTATAATATATACTATTATAATATATATAATATAATTATCTATATATATCATATATATATATATATATATATATTAATATATATATAATCATAATATATATATATATATATATAATATATATATATATATATATAATATACGTATATATACTATATATATATATATATAATATATTATATATATTATATTATATATAATATATTATATAAATAATTATAAATAATATATCTTATATATATATATTTATTTAATATATATATATATATATATATATTATATTATATATATTATTCTATCTATATATATATATAATTATATATATATTTAAATTATATATATATATATATTATAAATATATTTACTTATTATTTATTTAAAAATATAATACCTACCCATAATTAACCTGACCATTATTAATAATTTCAAACTAGATTACTTCTACATATCAACAATTATATATATTTTCAAAAAATATAATATTCCCAAATAAATAATATACTATATATATATATTATATTATTATATATATTAATATAATAAATATATATATATATATATTATATATAGTTATATATATTAATATAATATATATTATATATATAATATACTTAATTTAAATTATTAATATTAATTTTTATCAAACAAAAATATAAATGCGTACCAGTTTAAAAATTATAGTAATCACAAGATTCTACGTAAAGCCGAAAATGCTAGCAAAACACAGAATAAATATACGAGCACCAAAAAAAAGATAAACAAAAACACCTATCAGAAATCTTAATGCAAAAATAAAAACAGCTGATTTGCCTCTAACATGCAAACTTTCTAGCCAACGTTCAATATTGGAGATGTTGAACCTTGACAAGAAAATAAATATTAAAACAAATATTAAAACTTTAAAAGTTTTTAAATAAAATATTTCTATGCAACCTTTGATAATAATTTTAAATATTAAAAACATAGAAAACCAGTCAACGCTTACTTTATCGCAATGCGCAAGAGAAATACCTGTAAATGCACCTGCGAAAAACTGAAAACGGTTTACACATAAAATATTAATTGCAAACCAGCTTTGCAACTGTGATATAATTTAAAATATTGCGAAAAATGCACAACACCATTTTATAAATCATATAAAATATTAAAAAATAAAATATTTAGATTTTTAATATACGAAAGCTTTTAAAATAATAAAATAATTATTAAATCACATTAAACTGTACAAAACGAGCAGACGACTCTTTTAAAACAAAAAAAAAATAAATATTTTAATTGCAAACGCTATCAAAACGTATTGTCACATAACCAGATTATCATACGTCAGTACTCCAGGTAAACCAAAGGAAAAAAGTCTCTCTCCATCCAAAACATAACCTTTTATACGACCTTAGATGATCTTTGATACATTAACTGACCAATGGGAACACACCTCAATCAGAAAGACAAATACTATACACACCTTTCTTTCTAAACAGCAGGTAAAATATATACATCTAATTAGAAAAATGGGAGGTCAATATGGCAGCAAGTGCTTGCAGTTAAAAATAAAAAACAAAACAAAATGTCTTCTAATCTTACATTCAATGATCAATGACTATTGCCCATATTGTGCTTCACACCTTTTCAAGCAATTACTATTTAAAATAAATAAATGTACAATTCTCTCATACAAAAATGCATTTAAACTTAAAAATATTTTATATATATATATATATATATAATATTATATAATATAAAATATATATATATATATATATATATATATATATATATATATATATATATATATATATATATATATATATATATATATATATATATTATATAATATATATATATATATATTATAATACAATATATATACATCGTAGTTAGATATGTTTTTAAATGTCTCAATTTCTATTCTTATATCTATATATATATATATATATATATATATATATATATATTATACTATATATATTATATTTAGCGAGTGCAACTTTAGCATCTCTCTTCCTTGTTCCCTCAATTCAAAGGTACTTGTTATACGTTTTGAATGTCTACTCGTAATGACTTTGTTTCGCTGAAAGACTTGTGCTACGTTAATTTCACATGCTGAAATCGCCTTTTTTATACAGAGGCTCGTGTTTTACGCCTCGCTATTGAGACTAAACACTCATGGTCGTACCAGGGTTCTCTAGTTGAGTGCATATTATAGTTATATATATATTGTATATATATATATTATATATATATATATATATAATACTATATATATATTAGATATAATATATTATTATATATGTATGTATATATTATATATCATATATATATTATATATATATAAGTAATATATATATATATTTATATATATATATATATATATATATATATATATATATATATATATATATATATATATATATATATATATATATATATATATATATATTTATTTTTATATATTATATATTATATATATTAATATATATATATAATATTTAAATATATTATTTTATATTATTTATATATATTATTATATATATATATATATTATATATATATATATATATATATATATATATGTTTTTTTTTGTGTGTGTGCCTGTATGCAGGATTTGACTTCGGGGCTGGCAAAGGTGGAGTGTGATTTATGTATTTGCTCACACTGACTAAAAGACGGTATGGGTTGGTTAAACTCCATTTTTTTCCCTTTTCATTGGTAGATAAAAATTAGTATAAAATAAAAAAAAATATTTTGGCTATAAAATAAATAAAATAACAAGTCTACATCAGTTGTTACTAATTTTTTTATGTTTAACGAGGTGTGTAAAAATAAATAATAAATACCTTCTTGAGAAAAGCAAATTAATATTTATTTGGTTTGGTGAGTATTGAGTGGTAACTAATATCAAATTTAAACTAGCATTAGACGCCTGGGATTTTCAGCGAATTTGCAATTACATTTGTGTCTAATTCGTTTATTTTTCACTTACTTTTATATTTTTTCATTGTGATCTTAGCAAGTTTTTGTTCTTCGCAGAGAGCTGTATGACTTCAATGGTACTTGTTGAACAAGGTGGCACAAGTGCAACTAATAGACAGGTTTTGATTTGAGAAAAAAATGGGTCGGCTTCTTTAATGACTTCAGTAAGTTCCAAGTCTTTCAAATTTTTTTGCTCATATTTTTTATCCAGCCACAAAGTACACACCATAAGTCCTTTTCGGTATAAATTATATTAGTATCGAGATCATAAAACACTGAAAAGCATTTTATTTGCTCATGCAAACTGCCAAAGGGAGCACCTAACATAAGAAACGGATGCTAATGAAAAATATGAAATGCTGGCACGTTGTTTTATGAAAATTAAATCTGTAAAGACAAAGAAAGTGAGTCAAGATAAAGCGCAAGTACAGAATGCTTCCAATATTCAGCAGAGGTTTCAGCAGGATGATTTACTCTATGTTGTTTTGATTGTACCTTTCTAGGTGGTGAAAGGTCTACTAATAACTCATCATCAATAGCATTAGCGAATTTGATCAGCAGTTTTGGAGGTAGTCTTTGACAACTTTTAAAATTCTTTGGACATGACTAGAGGTCACTATGCATTGTTTGAATAATGTTAGCACGAGTCAACTAAAGCATAATTTTTGGCTACTAAGTAAGAGGTAATAATGTAAATGGATCTTGTTGCCGAACAGTGCAATTAAAAAGCTGCTTTTCTTGTTAAGGTGTTGCCTTCCTTTGAAGAATTTTCTAACCCATGAAA
>JABUQX010097091.1:2500-45512 GCA_015478945.1 Trachelipus rathkii
CGGGCATAGCCCTATTCAAGGAGGGGAACTTCTCTATTTAATTCACACCTCACGGGCATAGCCCTATTCAAGGAGGGGAACTTCTCTATTTAATTCACAACTCACGGGCATAGCCCTATTCAAGGAGGGGAACTTCTCTAGGAAAACCCACCCCTAACCGGAAAAGACAAAAAATAAGGAGGGGAAACTTCTCTAGGTAATTCACACCTCACGGGCATAGCCCTATTCAAGGAGGGGAACTTCTCTAGGTAATTCACACCTCACGGGCATAGCCCTATTCAAGGAGGGGAACTTCTCTATGTAATTCACACCTCACGGGCATTGCCCTTTTCAAGGAGGGGAATTTTTGTAGGTAATTCACACCTCAAGGGCATAGCCCTATTCAAGGAGGGGAACTTCTCTAGGTAATTCACACCTTACGGCATAGCCCTATTCAAGGAGGGAACCTTCTCTAGGTTTCATACCTTACGGGAATAGCCCTATTCAAGGAGGGAGCTTCTCTAAGGTAATCACACCTCACGGGCACAGCCATATTAAGGAGGGGAATTCTCTAGGTAATTCACACTCAACGGGCATAGCCCTAATTCAAAGGAGGGGATTCTCTAGGTAATTCAACACCTCACGGGCATAGCCCTATTCAAGGAGGGGACTTCTCTAGGTAATACACACCTCACGGGCTGAATAGCCCTATTCAAGGAGGGAACTTCTCTAGTTAATTCACACCTCACGGGCAATAGCCCTATTCAAGCAGGGGAACTTCTCTAGGTATTCACACCTCACGGGCATAGCCCTATTAAAGTAGGGGAACTTCTCTAGGTGATTCAACCTCACCGGCATAGCCCTATTCAAGGAGGGGAACTTCTCTAAGGAATTCACACCTCGGGCATAGCCCTATTCAAGAGGGGAACTACTCTAGGTAATTTACACCTCACGGGCGTAGCCCTATTCAAGGAGAGGAACTTCTCTAGGTAATACACACCTCACGGGCATAGCCCTATTCAAGGAGGGGAACTTCTCTAGGTAATTCACACCTCACGGGCATAGCCCTATTCAAGGAGGGGAACTTCTCTAGGTAATTCACACCTCATGGGCAAAGCCATATTCAAGGAGGGGAACTTCTCTAGGTAATTCACACCTCACGGGCATAGCCTATTCAAGGAGGGGGAACTTTCTAGTAATTCACCACCTCACGGGCAGAGTGCCGATCAAGGAGGAACTTCTCTAGGTAATTCACACCTCACGGGCATAGCCCTATTCAGGAGGGGAACTTCTTTAGGTAATTCATACCTTACGGCCACATAGCCCTATTTAGGGAGGGGAACTTCGTCTAGGTAAATTCCACAACCTTCACGGCATCGCCCTATTCAATGAGGGGAACTTCTCTAGGTAACTTCTACCCTCACGGCATGCCCTATTCAAGGAGGGGAACTTCTCTAGGTAATCACACCTCACGGCGCAATAGCCCTATTCAAGAGGTGGAACTTCACTAGGTATTCCCCTTCACGGGCATAGCCCTATTCGAGGAGGGAACTTCTCTATGTAATTCACACCTCACGGGCATAGCTCTATTCAAGGAGGGAACTTCTCTTGGTAATTCACCCTCACGGGCAATAGCCCTATTCAAGGAGGGAACTTCTCTAGGTAATCACACCTCACGGGCATAGCCTATTCAAAGAGGGAACTTCTCTAGGTAATTCACACCTCACGGGCAATAGCCTCTATTCAAGGAGGGGAACTTCTCTCAGGTAATTCACAACCTCACGGGCATAGCCCTATTCAAGGAGGGGAACTTCCTTAGGTAATTCACACACAGGCATAGCCCTAATCAAGGAAGGGAACTTCTCTAGGTAATTTCCACCTAGGATCCGGGCATACACCTATTCACGGAGGGAACTTCTCTAGGTAATTCACACTCCACGGGCATAGCCCCTATTCAAGGAGGGAAACCTTCTCTAGGTAATTCACACCGTCTCGGGCATAGCCCTATTCAGGAGGGGAACTTCTCTAGGTAATTCACACCTCAAGGCATAGCCCTATTCAAGGAGGGGAAACTTCTCTAGGTAATTCATACTTACGGGCATAGCCCTAATTACAAGTAAGGGGAACTCTCTATTTAATTCACAACACCTCACTGGCATACCTATTCAGAAGGGATTCCTTCTAATTAATTCACCCTCACGGGCATATGCCTATTCAAGAGGGGAACTTCTCTAGGTAATTCACACCTCACGGGCAATAGCCTATTCAAGGAGGGGAACTTTCTCTAGGTTAATTCACACCTCATGGGCAATAGCCTACTTCAAGGGGGGAACTTCTTAAAGGTAATTACACACTCAACGGGCATCGGGGGGGCGGAGCCCTATTCAAGGAGGGGAACTTCTCTATGTAATTCACACCCTTCACGGGCATTGCCTTTTCAAGGAGGGAATTTTTTGTAGGTATTCACACCTCAAGGGCAATAGCCTATTCAAGGAGGGAAATTTCTCTAGGTAATTCACACCACGGGCATAGCCCTATTCAGGAGGGGAACTTCTCTAGGTAATCATACCTTACGGCATAGCCCTATTTCGGAGGGAACTTCTCTAGTAATTCCACTCAGCGGGCATAGCCCTATTCAGGAAGGGGAACTTCTCTAGGTAATTCACACCGTCACGGGCGTAGCCCTATTCAAGGAGGGAACTTCTCTAAGTAATTCAACACCTCACGGGCATAGCCTATTCAAGAGGGGAACTTCTCTAGGTAAGTACACCCCACGGGCATAGCCCAATTCAAGGAGGGGAAACTTCTCTAGGTAATATTCACAACCTCACGGGCATAGCCCCTATTCAGGAGGGGAAACTCCTAGGTAATTCACCCGCTCAACGGGCATAGCCCATTGCAAGGAGGGAAACTTTCTAGGTAATTTCTACCCTCACGGGCATAGCCCTATTAAGGAGGGGACTTTCTCTAGGTAATTCAACACCTTCACGGGCCATAGCCCTATTCATAGGAGGGAACTTCTCTAGTAATTCACACCTCACGGCATAAGCCCTAATTCAAATAGGGAACTTCCTAGGTAATTCAGCACCTCACGGCATAGCCCTATTCAATGAGGGGAACTTCTCTAGGTAATTCACACCTCACGGGCAATAGCCCTATTCAAGGAGGGAACCTCTCTAGGTAATTTACACCTCAACGGGCGTAGCCCTATTCAAGGAGGGGAACTTCCTTAGGTAATTCACCTCCACGCATAGCCCATTCAAGGAGGGAACTTCTCTAGGTAAATGTTCACTCTCACGGGCTAGCCCTATTAAGGGGGAACTGCTCTAGTAATTCACACCTCATGGGCTTAGCCATATAAGGAGGGGAACTCTCTAGGTAATTCACACCTAAAGGGCATACCCCTATTCAAGGAGGGAACTTTTCTAGGGTAAATTCACACCTCATGGGCATAGCCCTATTAAAGGAGGGGAACTTCTCTAGGTAATTCACACCTCACGGGCATAGCCCTATTCAAGGAGGGGAACTTCTCTTGGTAATTCATACCTTACGGGCATAGCCCTATTCAAGGAGGGAACTTCTCTAGGTAATTCACACCTCACGGGCATAGCCCTATTCAAGGAGGGGAACTTCTCTAGGTAATTCTCACCTCACGGGCATAGCCCTATTCAAGGAGGGGAACTTCTCTAGGTAATACACACCTCACGGGCATAGCCCTATTCAAGAGGGAACTTCTCTATTTAATTTAACACCTCACGGGCATAGCCCTATTCAAGGAGGGGAACTTCCTAGGTAATTCACACCTCACGGGCATAGCCCTATTCAAGGAGGGGAACTTCTCTAGGTAATTCACACCTCACGGGCATAGCCCTATTCAAGGAGGGGAACTTCTCCAGGTAATTCACACCTCACGGGCATAGCCCTATTCAAGGAGGGGAACTTCTCTAGGTAATTCACACCTCACGGGTATAGGCCCTCAATTCAGGGGGCGGGTTTTCTATTTAATTCACACCTCACGGGCATAGCCCTATTCAAGGAGGGGAACTTCTCTTTTTAATTCAGACCTCACGGGCATAGCCCTATTCAAGGAGGGGAACTTCTCTAGGTAATTCACACCTCACGGGCATAGCCCTATTCAAGGAGGGAAACTTCTCTAGGTAATTCACACCTCACGGGCATAGCCCTATTCAAGGAGGGGAACTTCTCTAGGTAATTCACACCTCACGGGCATAGCCCTATTCAAGGAGGGGAACTTCTCTAGGTAATTAACACCTCACGGGCATAGCCCTATTCAAGGAGGGGAACTTCTCTAGGTAATTCACACCTCACGGGAATAACCCTTTTCATAAAGGGGAACTTTTCTAGGTAATTCACACCTCACGGGCATAGCCCTATTCAATCAGGGGAACTTCTCTAGAGTAAATTCAACACCTTCACGGCATACGGCCCTATTCAAGAGGGGAACTTCTCTAGGTAATTCACAAATCACGGGCATAGCCCTATTCAAGGAGGGGAACTTCTCTAGGTAATTCACACCTCACGGGCATAACCCTATTTAAGGGGAGTCTGTACTCGAAATTACAGTTTCTTTCAATCGTGAAATGAGAACTTTTTATTTATTGAGGAACTATTACTTTATGTATTTCTGTTTATTTCGTTTCAATAGACTTGCTGGTTTGGGATTTATGGGGGGGGGGAGTGGGCAAGTTCTGAATTTTTACTGTTTCAACTGAAAACCATATAAAAACTTTATTTTTTAAGATAATTCAATAATTTTTTCACGAAAGTTCTAGAATAAAGTGTGGTCAAAAAGATATAATCATTTGCCTTTGAAATTCAATAAAAAAAAATTGGTAACTTCAAATATTCAATTTGAAATTTCATAATTTCAAAATTCAGTCATCCTCTCATCCTTGGTCTGACACCAACCACGTCTTTCAATCTGAAAACATTAGTACGAATCTTCTCCTCATACTGTATATGTTATGGTTTTTAAGACTTGCTAGTTTTTTTTAGCCGATTTTTTGTCAGCTGATGAATGGAAAAAATAGAGTGAGAACGCTAAAAGCTTATTAGTAGATTTTATTTACTTATTTATTTTACACAGAAGTAGAGTTATACGCCTCACTCACTTATAGCGAACCACAGCCGCAGTAACGTTTTTTTCCCGACCGCCACCGGCACACCGCCATCCGACACCGAGAGAGGTCACCGCACCGCACCGCGCTCACGCACCGCACCGCACCGCACGCACCGCCGCACCGCCCATGCACCATTCTGTATTATTCCAAATGTTGGGGATTATACGGAATATTTTACTTATACAAATTATTTAAAAATTCATATGCTCCGGCGTCCGGCTCCGGCTCCGTCGGTAATAGCTCCGTCTCCGGTTCCGAGGCATCGAATTTCGGGTCCACGGATCATTTATTTATCATATGATATCCTCCAACTTTAAAGAATTACAATATATAACTGCAGGGTAAAAAAATGTTGCTTACAGCTCCGCTACGGGCTCCGGCTTCGAGGGGCTTCGTTCCATTTCAGATAGTCAGCTCCGACTTTCAGAAGCATTTTAACCTGCAAAAACAATTTCTTTAACAAATTATACTTTACCTCCGGCCCGGCCTTCCGCGCTCCGCTCCGCTCCGGCTCCGGTCCAGCTCCGGCTCCGGCTCGGCTTCCAAATCATGCTCTTTTCAACAATTGTTCATTTCAACTTTGTTGAATTACTATTCATTCTGCAAAAAATTTCTGAAAATATATTTGTTTTCAGATCCGCCTCCGGCTTTGGGCTCCGACTCCCGGCTCCAGCTCCGCTCCGGCCCGGCTCTCGGCTACGGCCTGCTTTTCTCGACTTCGTTTATATTTCAGAAAATAGCTCAGTCCGACTTTGCCAGAAGTATTTTTATCTACAAAAACAATTGTTTAAAAAAAAAGATTCCCTTACCCCGGCTCCGGCTCCAGCATTTTAAAATTTCCCGGCTCCGGCTCCGGCTCCTTTTCAAAATTGGTTCAGCTCCAACTTTGTATGAATTACTATTCACTGCAAAAAAAATATTGAAAACAAAAATTTGTTTTTCAGCATCCGCCTTCCGGCAGGCTCCGATCCGGCTCCCGGCTAGCAGCTCCGGCTTCAGGCTCCAGACTTCGTTTTCACATTTCAGAATATTCAGCTTCCGACTATTGCCAGAATAATTATTTACCTGCGAAACAATTTCTTTATAAAAAAAAGTTATACTTTGGCTCCACCTTCGGCTCCGATCTACTCTGGCTCCTGGTTCCAGCTCCCGGCTCCGTCTTCAGCTTCATGATTCGTATTAAAGAATAGTCAAGCTCAAAATTTTGTGTGAGAAGTAGTTTTTAACTTGCCAAAACAAATTTTTTTAAAAAAAATTATACTTGGGCTCCGCTCCGACTGCCAGCTCAGGCTTCCGGCTCAGCTTGGCTCCGACTCCCGCTCCTTTTCAAAATTTGTTTCAGCCCCAACTTGCAAATTATTTTCAACCTGCAATATTAATAAAATGTTGTTTTTAAGCTCCGCTCCGGTTCCGGCCTTCCGTGCTCCGGCTCCGGCTCCGGCTCCGACCCGGCTCCGGCTCCGCTCTATACTCCTGACTCCGTTTCCATTGTCAGAAAAGTTAGCTCCGGCTTTTGAAGAATGTTTTTTACCTGCAAAAACAATTTCTTTTAAAAAAAATTTATAATTTGGCTCCGGCTCCGTGCTCCGCTCCGGCTCCGGCTTCCGGCTCCGACTCTGACTACATTTATATGATTGAGAAAAGAGCCTTGAGCTTGGGTTGGTGTTTGCGAAAAAGGAACTAAGTGTAATTTATTATAAAATGTGAATAAAACCTGGAAAGATCCTAAAAGTTGAATTGCAATTTCGAACCTGGAAATGGAATTTTTCAGTTTGACACCCCTATAAAAAATATCCTGTAACTTAAAAACTTTTCGGAACTTCGAAACAAAAATTACACCATGATGTAGAGGAGGGAATTTTCTAACAATTAGAGTAATAAAAAAAAAGTAAATTTTTTATTTGTACTCTGAAAAGTTAGGGTTGGCCAAGTACAGACTCCCCTTAATTCACACCTCACGGGCATAGCCCTATTCAAGGAGGGGAACTTCTCTAGGTAATTCACACCTCACGGGCATAGCCCTATTCAAGGAGGGGAACTTCTCTAGGTAATTCACACCTCACGGGCATAGCCCTATTCAAGGAGGGGAACTTCTCTAGGTAATTCACACCTCACGGGCATAGCCCTATTCAAGGAGGGGAACTTCTCTAGGTAATTCACACCTCACGGGCATAGCCCTATTCAAGGTGGGGAACTTTTCTATTTAATTCACACCTCACGGGCATAGCCCTATTCAAGGAGGGGAACTTCTCTATTTAATTAAGACCTCACGGGCATAGCCCTATTCAAGAAGGGGAACTTCTCTAGGTAATCACACCTCACGGGCATAGCCCCTATTCAAGGAGGGAACCTCTACTAGGTAGATTCACAACCTCACGGGCAATAAGCCCTAATTCGAGGAGGGGAACTCTCTAAGGTAATGTGTGACTCACTGGCATGCCCTATTCAAGGAAGAGAACTCTATAAGATTCGGAAGGGGGATCGAACCCTGTTCCACGCCTTGCGACTCTGTGGCTTTATAGCTTGAGCCTCTTTGACCAAATAAATTTTAAGTTTTTTCTTTTATTTAAGCTTGGGTTTTAAGCGTAACGTTTACTCGTTCGGGTAATTATTGTTTTAGTTTACTTATTATTACTTGTGTGAATTTTCTTCAGTGGATGCTGTGATCGTGAAAAACATGGCCACGTCTTAGGGATCGGGGAGGAAGAAAGGTTGGAGTAGATGTGGGTTTTCAATTGACTTTGTCAATGTTTGCAGCTTTCTTGCTAAATTCCCTTTCTACCTCTCATTCTAGCATTTTACTTCTGTCTGAAACCCAGCTAGCCTGTGATTCTATCGCTAGTAACCTAAATATCTCTAACTCTTAGCTTATTTCACAATTTTCGTCTGAATTGTGAATTATTTTCCTATATAAACTTACACACTCCTGTAACACATCTAGAGAACCTTGAATCTTTTAATTTCGATGTTCTATGACTTAAAATCTATCTTCCTATAACTACAATTATCTTGTATTTCGGCTAATGCTCCCCAAATGGAATAGATTTTCCAGCTCTTTTTTAATATCTTACAATCTTACGAGACTGTTACATCGTCTCGTCCAAATGCTGAGGTTCTCTGTTTAGAGAATTTCAACGTACACCACAGTGAGTGGTGGACCCCTCTCAAACTGATACATGTGAGGAGGGAGGATGATAATAAATCATTCAATGTTCATAACGATCTGAAACAGTTGTATAGGGCAGGGGTTCCCAAAGTGGGTGCTGGCACATTTTTTAAATTTTCACTAAAATTTTGGAGTTAAGTAGTACAATTCGTTTTTATTATATGACAACACCATTTTTATGCATCGTCTACTACTTGTTGGCTATTTTGTTTGTAGTCACGTAGTGCGTCCTTGGTTTCAAATAGCTCCGGGTTATTAACATTGCCAAAAAGATTCCACTGGATTTTATGGTAAACAGGCACCCGAAGGGCAATGCGTTAACTGTCATAAAGTTTTTGGTAATGGCTGTTTAGTCGCATTCAAATTAAAAAGACATCTGGAATGCAATCATCCTGATTTAGTGCATAAAGGTGAAGAAATCTTCAAACGCCCCGCTTTATCTCTTCAGGCAGGTTCATCTATGATGGAGAGAATTTCTAAAAATGAAAATGAAAACGCAACTGAAGCTTCATTTATTGTCCAGAGTTTACATATTGCAAAAACTGGAAAACCGCATACTATTGCCGAGACATTAATTAAACCTTGCCTGAAGGATGTTGTTAGCTGCATTTTAGGTCCAGATATTGCCAAGAAGATTGATACTGTGCAGCTATCAAATATTACTATAAGCAAGCGAATTAACACAATTTCAGAGACAGTCGAGAACGAACTTATAAGAAGATTGAAAACTTGTGAATTTTTTAGTTTGCAGCTTGATGAAAGTACCGACGTAGCGGGATTTGCTGTTCTTCTTGTGTTTGTGAGGTACCCATTCACAATTCAAATAGAAGTGGAACTTTTGATGACGAAGTGCTTGAGACTTACACCACTGGTGACGAAATTTTCAATGCTATCGACAAATTTGTACAGGAAAATGGTTTGGAATGTAGCAAGTGTGTGGATATTTGCAATGATGGAGCGGCCGCAATGGGGGGAAAAACGAAGGGAGCGGTGTCTAGGATGAGACAAGTGGCTTAAACTCCACCAGCAGCCACTGTGTCATACATCGGCATTCCCTGGCAACCAGAAAGATGCCACAAGATTTAAAAGTCGTATTGGATGATGCTGTGAAGATAATTAATCATGTTAAGAGCAGCCCGCTTCAAACACGCCTTTTAAAACTTACCGCCGAAGATATGGGTATGGATCACTTCCACCTCTTGCTGCCCACAGAAGTGCGGTGGCTTTCAAGGGGAAAGATTTTTGCCAGGCTGTTTGAACTAAACGATGCATTGGTGGTCACATTTACAAAGCAGTCTTTTATTCAAAAATTAACTGATGTCGATTGGCTGCTTAAATTGCGATACCTTTCTGACAAATTAGAAAAACTAAATGAAACCACCACATCTCTTCAAGGAAAGGGAGGAGCACAATTAGGCAAAATAAAAGGCCTGCGCAAATTTTTTTATTTTTGAAGCGTGTGTTAAGAGCAGAGACATCTCCAACTTTCCTCGGTTGCAAGAATTTGTCAAAACAAATTATTACTGCCCACTTGGAAGGATTGGAAAAAAACCATTGAGTATTTTCCCGATATTGATTCTGAGGATGTCTACAGCTGGATGACAAACCCGAAACGTAAACCAACTGGGATGACAAATGAAGCTTTTCAAAATCTGCTGGACATCGGTGAAAACAGCACTTTGAAACTTATTTACCACTAAGGGGGCCAAGAAGAATTCTGGATGCAAGTGTATGAAGAAAACAATGCTGCTGGCAAGATTCCATTAAAAAGACTTGTGCGTTTTAATTCCACTTATCTGTGTGAGTCTGCATTCTCAACGTATGCTTATATAAAAAACAGATACAGGAGTAAACTTTCAGCGTCAAGTGATTTAGTGATTTAAGGGTAAAATTGACCAAACTTCCCATAAACTTAAAGAAAATAATGAAAAATTCATTAAAACAGTTTCATTCTTCACATTAAAGGTAAATGAGCATTATTGCATTGTGTTTTCTTGTTTTCCTGAGACCTAAGACTAAGTAGTCAAACCAATTTAAGAGAAGGTGTGCCGCGAATTTTTTTTTAGCACAACAAGGGTGCCTCGGTGAAAATAGTTTGGGAACCCCTGGTATAGGGAACGTATACATATTCCAGATCACTGTAACCAATTCTTAATCAAGCTTGATTTATGCTTCACCAATATTCTTTCTTGTTATAATTGCACCCTTTCCCTAGTATCTGAAAATCGGACCACAATCTTGTAGCTCTTTAAATAAAACTTTCTCTCCAATAGCTACAACCTATACTAAACGAAAGCTCTGGCATTTTAATAGTGTTAATTTTTGGGCATCTTTAACTAAATTATTTTCTCCCCAAAATCCATGGTTCAATGGGACCTCTTCTCGTGTCATTCAGGAGAGAGACAATGCTTATCGGACTGGGAAAAACTCTCATTCTCCTATCACTACTACAAATTATCATTCTGCTCGGAATCGTTGCAGGGATATTATTTGACAGGCTAAGTGCTTGCACCAAAGAGAAATGAGCTGATCCTGGATTCCCTATTCTACTGATAATAATTTCTGACCTCTTCCACTGATCATTTCCTGGATCATCTGGAATTTCATGCCCTTCTTTCAGATCATCAGTGCGCCTTTCGACACTCGAGGTCAAATGATAACATGCTTTCCTGTTTCATTGAATTTTTGACTGGGTATTGCGCGCGCCACTACTTTCTAAACTTCTTTTCTTTGAGCTTCCCCCTTCATGAGTTACCTCATGTCATGTCTTTTTGATGGAGTGACCTCTTCCTCCTTTCCTGCCAATTGTGGTGTTCTTCAAGGTTCTGTTTTATCTCCAATTTTTTTATTACTTTCATCAACGATCTTCTTAGCTGCACTCCTAGCTCTATTCATTCTTATGCCGATGACTCGAAACTTAAGCTTTCAGATTCTAGCTTTGCCGATCTGGATGGGATTTCTTGGTGAGGTCACTGCAATCTTGTAAAATATAACTCTTTAAAAACCTAACTTCACATCTCTCTCTCTCTCTCTCTCTCTCTCTCTCTCTCTCTCTCTCTCTCTCTCTCTCTCTCTCTCTCTCTCTCTCTCTCTCTCTCTCTCTCTCTCTCTCTCTCTCTCTCACTCTCTCTCTCTCTCTCTCTCTCTCTCTCTCTCTCTCTCTCTCTCTCTCTCTCTCTCTCTCTCTCTCTCTCTCTCTCTCTCTCTCTCTCTCTCTCTCTCTCTCTCTCTCTCTCTCTCTCTCTCTCTCTCTCTCTCTCTCTCTCTCTCTCTCTCTCTCTCTCTCTCTCTCTCTCTCTCTCTCTCTCTCTCTCTCACTTTCCTATCTCCTTCGACCTGTGAGCAACATAAACATTCTTGAACTAAATATAAGCAACAAAGTGTTTTCGAAACCTCATATCACAACAGTTGCTTAGGTGGCCTTCAAGAAGCTCGGAGTTTCGTTTAGGTTGAGGGAATTTTTTCTCTCCTGAGCAGTTACTCCAATTATATAAGGATCATATCCGCCTTTGTATGGAGTATTGTTCTCACATTTAAGGGCTCAGATTAAACCCTCCTTTTGGATTGACTGAATCTAAGGCTAAGAGACTAATAAACTGTCACCTACTTTCAAAGTCACCTGAATCTATTTAATTAAACATGGCATTTGCACTTAACTCTTTTCCATGGGTACTGCAATGGCAGGTACGCAAGGGAGTTGGCGTCTCGTATTCTTCAATCATTGCGTCACCCTCGTAGCCCAAAAAAGGTCTTTCTTTCACATGAATTTTGTGAGTGTTGAAAACTCAAAGCTCGTTCTTTGTGATGTCTCCTCCTTTCCAGCAACATCTGTTCTGTGAAACCCTGCATGTGCTCTCAAATATTTTTCCATCTGTTTCCAATCATCCTGTCTTTAAGACCCGTCTGCCACCACCAAAGGGGGATTGCGTGAAGCATGGAACTGGGTGGGGTTTCATTAATTTTATTTGCACCCCCTTCAAAAGGGCCACGCCATCCCCGAAAATGGTGTCAACAAATAAATAATAAAAATTGTTATTATCCGGATTATGTGAAGGATTGGTGCAGGGGTGGTGTGGTAAATCCTCATGCAAAATGAAGCCAATTTGCCTCACACCTCTGCATGTTCCTCGTTTTCCTTTCCCCCTAAAACTTCTTGCCCGGTTGAAAATTCTGCCCCCGCATGCCAACAACAAGGCAAACCCCCTCTTTCCTCCCCTTCCCCAAAAATTCCAAATTTCCCCCCCAAAAAAAACAATAAAATTTTCTTATAAAAAGTTCTTTTTTTTTTTTCCCTCCTCTCCTCCGGACCCCCCCCCCCTGGGTTTTTTTTATTTGTGGGGTTTGGCAAAATTACCCGGTGGAGAAATAAAATTCCCCCCCTAATTTATTTTTTTTTTATCCGGCCCCCTAAAGGAATCTTTCAAATAACCCAATAAAATTCCCAAAAATCCTCTTTCATTTTAATAATTTTTTTACCCTCTCTGTAGACATGTCTATAGGAATATTTGGGGGGAACCCCAAGTCCCCCGCCCCCTTGGTTTTTTTTTTTCCTTAGCAAACCTAAATGAGATATTTCCGATTACCAGTAAATGCCCCCTTTCTTAACCCCCTTCTTTTCCTTTCAACCCCACCCCTTCAATATAACGCAATTCCCATAACAGAAGAATCCTTTTGCCTTGTTCCGATTTTTTTTTTTAACCTCTCCCCCCCAAAACAACCCCCCCCCGCTCAACTTCCCTCAAAAAAAATTCTCCACCCCCGCCCCAATTCCCGCACACCCATATCTATCTTTCCCCCCGCTTCCTCCCTTCATGAAATATACTTATAAAATTTAATCGCTCCTTCCAATTTTAAGGTACTCCTGTTTTTTTTCTAATATATATATTTAAGGAATATAATGTATATAATAAATAAAATGTTTAAGATAATTTTAAAATATAATATATATTAAATAAATATAAAATTATTATTTATTATTTAAATTAAGGAAGTTATAGATAATATAATTAAATCATAATTTATACACTAAACCCTTTGAGAGCTTTTTTTTCAGCATTTTTTGCTGATCCGTTTTTGCACGCAGAATAGCAAAAAGCGCGCTAATAACAGGACGCGCCCCCCCCTTCCCCATATTTTTCTGCCCGGGCCCCCCGCTCCCTAGGGCCAAAATTTTTTGCCCCCCCCCCCTAGTTGCCCTAGCGGTTTTTAAAATGAGGGCCCCTTCTTTGGGTATATATTTAAATAGATAATAAATATATATAATAATTAATATAAAATAATAAAATAGTATATATTAATTAAAATAAAATAATAATTATAATTATAATTATTAAAAATATAAATCTAAAAAAAAAAAAAAAAAAATCATGTCCTTTAATAGTAATCTTATTGAAAGTGACATTTTTGGGTTAATGTTTTAATTTAAACATCATTAAAGTTTTTCAGGAGGCAATTACAAAAATTTTTAAAATTCGAAAATTTTTTTGGAATTAAAAGGACAGCTTCCCATAAAATTTAAAAATAGTTCAATTTATAAAGCGTATTTTTATCCTTTTTAAAGAAAAAAATTTTTGGGTATAAAGAAGAAAAAAAAAATTAAAATTAAAAAAAAATGTGGGGAATAGCGAGAGACATAGCGGTCATCTGTTCCAATGCCCCCCCTACTTTGAATTCGAAAGCCAATTTTTTATTCTCCTTTAATTTAAAATTAAAAACCTTAATTTTACAAAATCAAACGCTTTTTAGAATAAAGATTTCGATTTGCGATAAAAATAATACCGTTTCGGGTGGGTTCCCCTTGCCCAGAAAGGGGGTTAAACCCAAAGAAATTTGGCCAAACCGGTGGGTTAATTTTTGTGGACTAAATCAATATTTTTTGGGGCAAAATTCTAACTGAAAAAAAATTTCCAACAATTTTCTTTTTTTTTTGGTAAAAAGTCAATAATGTTTTAATTAATAAGCTTTGCCCCCCCCCCGGAAAATTTAAAAATTCTTTTGGGGTCTCAAAATGTGGAAAATTATAAGCTTGTAATGTTTTTGGACCATACTTATGAACATTCCCCCGCAAAAACATTTTTTTCCCAACAAATTAATCGCAAATCGCAAATTCCCCCCCGCAATTTTAAAATTTTTAAAGTAATTCCCCCCGCCCCCAAAATTGGCCCTGGGAAAACCACTTAAAAAATTTGGGCCCGGAAAAACGCTTTAACGGTTCCAGAAAAAAATAAAATTAAAATTATAATATAAATATATAAAATATAAATATTATTATAATAAATACTTATAAAATTAAATAATAAATTTTAATAATTAAAAAAATAATAGTATATTTAGAATATAAAATAAATAAAAATAAAAAAATAAATATATAAAAAAGCAATATAATATAAATAAATTAAAATTCAATAAAATTAAATAATTTTATATTTATTTAATTATAAATAAAATCTATTTAATATTATATATTATTTAATATTATATAAAAAAGGATTATTATAATATTATATAAATATATTATTATAATAATAATAAATATTAATAAAAAAAATAAAATAAATTTAAAAAATAATCAAAAAGGTGTTTTGGTTATTTTTTTTATTTTTTTTTTTAAGTTTCCATCTCAATATTGAGGAATACTTGTTTACTATTTTTTTCAGATTTTTTCCCCCCGACGAAAAAAAAAAACCCTCAAAAACGTCAAAAATATTTATATTTATTAAATTTCTAAAAATTAATAGAATCATCATAAATGGATTATATAAGCATATATGTATAAGTTGAAGTAGAAAATACTTAATGTATATTAGTTTAAATTTATAATTAAATATAAAATATTATATAATAATATAATTCTATTATAACCGTAATATAATAATATATAATTATATAATAGAAAGGACAAATTATAATTAATAAATTTAAAAAATTACAAATATATAATTTTAGAAGTTTAACTTTTGAATATATAAAATTAATTAAAATATAAAATATTATTATAATAATAATATATAAAAATATATATAAAAAATAATATATTAATAACTAAAAAATAATAATATTAAATAAATATAATATTAAATATAAAGTATATTATCTAAATAAAATAGAAGTAAGTAAGAAAAAAAGACGCAAAGAAAAAAAAAAATCTAAATGCCTTATTAGAGGTTGTTTAAAAGTTTTTCCAAAGTTGAAAAAAAAAAATTTTTTCCAACCCATAAAAAAAAATTAAAAAGAAAATTTAAAATTTTTTCAACCTTAAAAAAATAAAAATAAATAAAAAAAAAAAAAAAAAAAAAGTTTCAAAATCATATAATTTAAGAAGCCCCCGCAAAAAAAATGGGGGTCTACCTAAAAACCTGGGTTTTCCCCAAGGTTCCAACCCCCCAAAAAACCAAAAATTTTAGAATTAAATATTTTTATCAACGATAAATAATTTTAAAAAAAAGCCCCTTGCCCCCCCCCCCCCTCCCTTAGGGGTTTTTCCTTAATCAAAACCACTTAATAATTTAAATAAATATAGAAAAAATAAATAATCCCAGAAAAAGCCCCCAATTGGGGCCTTAAATTCCTTTGTTAGAAACCCTGTTCCCCAGTTTTCCAACCCAATTAAAAAAAAAAATAAAATAAATTAATTAATAGTAATTTAAGAAGAAAATGACCCCCAGGACCCCCTCAAAAGAGAACGGAACATAATACATCAAAACCCAATAATCATAAAATAAGAAACAAATAACCCTTAAGAAAAGCCCGCAAAATAATTTACTCACAAAACGGTAAAACTCCAAAACCAAATTTTTAAAAAAAAAAATTATTTTTAATTTAAGAAGCGCCCCATTGGCCCCCCCTCTTAAGAAAAATTGGTTCCCCCAAGGTTCCAACCCATTTAATAAATAATTTAAAATAAAGAAAATAAATTCTTTAAAGAAAACAGCATGAACCTAATCCCGAAAGACCCCCTGTTTTTTTCCCAAATCAAAAACCCAAATAATAAAATTAATAATTTAAAAATAATAAAATTAGGAAAAGCCCCACAAATTTGAAATCCCCCACCTCCCTTAGAAAAAATTTGCCCAAGGTTCCAAGACAAACAAAAATAAAAAAATTTAGAAATAAAGAATAAACCCTTAAAAAAATAAAAAAAGCCTTTTTTTGGGGTTTTTTCCCCCCCTTTCTTTTAAGTAAAACCTTTTTTCCCCCAAGTCAAACCCAATTTTTAAAATTCATATTGACAAATCCCGCAAAATTGGGTCCCCCCCCCCCTCCCTTAAGAAAATGTTTTTCCCCCCCCCCCCAAAAAGTCCCCCTAAATCCCATAAAAGAAAATTTTTAAAAAGAATTAAGAAAATAATTTTTTTTTTTTAACAATATAAATTTTTATAATTGTTTTTTTTAACTAATAGAAAATTAAGTAATTAACAATAATATTAAAGAAGCCCAACAAATGGGGGTCCCACCCCCCCCACCCTTAAAGAAACCCTTGTCCCCAAGTTTCCCCCCCCAAACCCCAAAACAAAAATAATAAATTAAGAAAAATGAAATAAATTTTCCAGAAAGTCCCCCGCAAATGGGGGCCCTTATCCCTTAAGAACCTGTTCCCCCCAAGTCCCCCCCACCCCAAATAACCTTTAAATAAAAATTAGAATAAATAAAAATTTTCCCCCCTTTTTTTTTTAAAATTTTATTAATTTTATTAAATTTTTGGTTTTTTATCACCCTGGGGAAAAAAACAAAAAAGTTTCCCTGCTATAAAAGCAACAATGTTTTTTGGCCCCCTTTCTGGGGAAAAATTATTTTTTTTCCTTAATTTATAACAATATAAAATGGAATTTGCATTCTTAACATGAATAAACCAAATTTCTTTAAGAGGGGGGCCCCCCCCCTTTAAAAATCGAAGCCCTGCTAACACCTTTTTTAAATTAATTTTATTTCCTTTAAATTTAAAAATATCTTTGTTGTTGACTGGGGAAAAAACCTCAGTTTGTAAAAGGTTAAAGGCCCCATGTTTTTGCCCTTTCTTAAAATTATTGAATAAAAACTAATTTATTTTAATACATTAAATTATTAAATTGTAAATAAAAAATTTTATTCCTTAAAATTTTCCGCTGTTAAATTTTTTTTATGGGATTCATTACGAGTATGAACGATGACGTTTAGAACAATAAATTATATTTGCTCGTTGTTTGGCAAACGCGATGAAAACGGATTTTTTCTTTCAAAAAAAATTAAAACAATTAAAAAAATTCTTTTTTAAACAATTTGGGGGAAATTAATAAGACCGTTGCCCTAAAAAAAAGGAGGGGAAAAAAAACCCCAAATTGCGGCCTTTCTTTTACATTTTCTTCAAAGAAATTTTCCAAAGTAGGAAAAAAATTCGGCGCCAGGAACAAAAAAACTGTTATAGAGGCAGTAATATGGGCCCATAAAAACATTATGTATGCAAATTTAGCAACAAGAAACGGAAATTCCCGCCTGCGAAAAAGAAAAATTTTAACAGCCTTGGAAAAAGAATTTAATCCCCCCAGCGTGGAAAAAAAAAACCCCCTTTTTGCAAAAAGGCGGCACTTGGGGGGGAAAAAAAAATCCCCAGCTAAAGAAAAATTTTTTTTTTCCAGTTTAGAAAGAAAACACCGTTCAAAATTTGAGTGTATTCAAGGTTTTTGAAAAAAAAAATTACAAGATTAAAAAAAAAACCAAGTATGGCTTACCAATATTTTCCAGTTATGTTGGAAATTTTTCCCCCCAGTTTTTTTTTAGATACCGATTCTAGCCACTCACCCCATGCCTAAATTTTCTCAATACCCTTTTGTGGAAAAATAACGTGGCTGACATGGGAATCTATTTTTTTTTTCAAAAATTTGCAGATTTACAAACAAACTTTCCAAAAACAAATTATTAAAATTTAATTTAAAAATTATTCATTTAATTAATTATTAAAAATATTAATTTATTATTAAAAAAATTAATTATTAATTATAAATTTTTTTTTTTTTTTTTAATATAAATTTAAAATTTAATTTAAAAATTAAAATTTATTAAAATTTAAAAAAAATTTAAAATATAAAATTAATTAATTAAATTAATTAAAAAAAAATTAAATTAATTAAATAAATTAATTATTAATAATAATAATAATTTTAAAAAAATAATACCTAATTAAAAATAATATAAAATTTATAATTTAAATAATAAAAATTAAATTAAAATAATAATATATATTTATTAATTAATTAAATTAATTAATTAAAAATTAATTAATTTAATTTTATTTTTATTTATTAAATTAAAATTATTTTTTAAAAATAAAAACCTTTTGAAAACTCTCCAACCAACCCCGCCCACACCAACTAGGGCAAACCATTTCCGACACATTTTTTATTCCGATTCAAAAAACAAATTGTCTCCCTTACATCATACAACACATTAAAATAAAAATAATAAAAAATAATAAATATTTATATTTAATAATATTATTTAATATTAAATAAATATATAATATATTATAAAAATTTTAAAATATAGTGTTTTTTGGGTGTTTTGGGTGGTTTTTGGTTTGTGGTTTGGTTGGTGGTTGGGGGGTTTTTGGGTTGGGGGGGGTGTTTTTGGTTGTGGGGTTTTGGGGTTTTGGGGGGGGGGTGTGGGGTTGTTTTGGGTTTTTTTTTTTGGTGTTTTGTGGGGTTTGTGTGTGTGTGGTTTTGGTTTAACCATCGGTTTGCGTTTTGTTTGTTGGTTTGGGGTTGGGTGTTTGGGGGGGGTGGGGGGGTGGGGGTGGGGTTGTTTTTTGGTGGTTGTTTTTTTTTTGGGGGGGGGGTTTGGGGATGTTGTTGTTTGAATTTTTTTGGGGTGTTTTTGTGGCTTGGGTTTTGGGGGGAGTGTGGGTTGTTTTGTGGGGGTTGGGGGGTGTGGGTGGTTTTTGGGGTTTGGGGGGGGTGGGGGGTGGGTGTGGGTTTTTTTGTGGGGTGTTTGTTGGAGGGGGGGGGGTTGGGTGTGGTGTGGGTTTGGTGGGGGGTTGTTGTTTTGTTTTGTGTTTGGTTTTTGGGGTTTTGGGGGGGGTGGGGGGGGGGTTTTGGGGTGGTGTTGTTGGTGTGGGTGGTGGTGTTGGTGTTTTTTAGCCAAAGGCGGATATTGGGCAGGGTTTTTGGGTGGGGTGTTTGTGGTGGTTTTTGTGTGTGTGGGGGGGTTGTTTTTTTGGTGGGTGTGTTGTTTGTTTGTGGGGTGTTGGTTGGTGTTGTGGGGGGGGGGTTTTGGGTGGTTTGATGGGTGGGGTTTTTTTTTGGGGGGGGTGGGGTGGTTTTGGTTGGGTGGGGTTGGGGGGTGGGGTATTTTGGTTGGGGGTTTTTTTGGTTGGGGGGGTTGGTGGGGGGGTTTTTTGTTTTTGTGGTTTTTGGGTTGTGTTTTGTAGGTTTTGGGGTTTGTTTGTTTTTGGGGTTTGGGGGGGTGTGGGGGTTTTTGTTTGGGTGTTGGGTTGTTTGGGTTTTGGTTAGGGGGTTGTAATTGGGGTTTTGTGGTGGTGGTGGTTGGGGTGGTGGTGGTGTTTGGGGGGTGGGGGGGTGTTGGCGGTTTTTTTTGGTGTGGGGGGGGGGTGGTTGGTGGGTGTGGGTGGGGTGGGGGTTGGGGGGTTTTTTTTGTGGGGGGGTTGTGTGGGTTTGGGTTTGGGTCTTATAGTGATGTCGTGGGTGGTGGGGTTCTGTGTGGTGTGTGGGGGGGTGGGGGGGTTGGTTTGGGGTTTGTTGGGGTGGGCTGTTATGTTGTTGTTATGGTTTATGTTGTTGTTGTTTTGGTTGGTTGGTTTGGGGGGGTGGTTTTTTGTTGTTGTGGGGGTGGGTGGGGGGGTTGGGGTGTGGGGTGGGGGGGTTGGTGTGGTGGGTTTTTTTGGGGGGTGGGGTTTTGGTGGGGTGGGTGGTGGTGTATTTGTGGGGTTGGGGGGTTGTTTTGTTTTGGTTGTGTGTTGGTTGGTGTGGGTTATGTAGTGAATGGGTGGGGGTTGGGGTTGGGTTTTTGGGGTTGTTTGTTTTGGGATTAGTGTTGTTGGGGGGGGGTGGGGTTGGGGTTGGGGGGGGTAGGTGTTTTTGTTTGATGTGGGGGTGTGGGTGTTTGTTGGGTGTTTTTTTTTTTTTTTTTGTGGGTGGTGGGGGGGGGGGGTGTGGTTGGGTTGTTTTGGGGGTTTTTGGGGGTGGGGTGTGTGGGGTTTTTGTTTGGGGTTTTGGTTTGGTGGGGTTGGTGGGGGTTTGTTGGTGTGTGGGTTTCGGTTGGGGTGGGGGGGGGGTGGTTTTTGGTGGGGGGTGTTGTTGTGTGGGGGGTGGTTGGTGTTGTTGGGTGGTTTTTTTTGGTTGGTGGGGGGGGTTTGTGGTGGTGCTTTGGGGTGTTTTTGTGGGTGTGGGGTTGGGGGGGTGGTGGTTTTTTGGGTGTTGTGTCTGGGAGTTGGGTTTGTTTGTTGGGTTTTTTGTGGTTGTGTGTTTTTTTTTTTGGGTTTGTTCGTGGTGGGTGGTTTTGGGGGGTTGGGGGGGTTGTTTTTGTGTGGGGGCCGGTGGGGGGTTTTTTTCAAATAAATAAAATGGATATAAAATAGCAAAATTTAAAAGGCAAACAATAAAATTGTTTTTAAAATGCTTAATTGCAAAAATAAAAAAAATAATTGTTCCACCCCCCCACTTTTAAAAAAAATCAAAAAAAAATTTTTTTTTTTTGTTTTTTAAAAAGTATAAAAGGGGAGGTAAAAAAAAAGAACACGGTTTTTGGGGTTTTTTTTTTTTTTTTTTTTTTTTTTTATTTAAAAGTTTTGTTTGTTAATTATTACCCCCCCCCCTTTTATTAAATTTTTTTAAATTTTTTTTAATTTAAATCTAATTTTTAAGTTTAAAAGAATCCTAAAATTCTCTATAAGTAAAAGTTTTAATTTTCAAAAAAATAAATATTTAAAAAAATGTAATGATGGGAGAAGATTTATGAATTAAATTAATAAATTTAAAATTTTCCGCCGCCCGGTTTAAATTGCTAAAAAAGTTGGCCTTTTGTGTCAAAGGCCCCCCCCCTTACTTCCTTGGAAAGGACTAATATAGAAAGAATTTAGTGATAAGCAACTTTTATAAAAAAGTAAAAAAAAAATTTGCCTAAAAATAACAAACAAAAATGGAAAAAATTTGTTTTTTTTGCCCTTTTTTTGGGGCAATTAAGAATAAAAAATTGTTTTAATGAAAAAAAAATTAAAAATTATTTTTAATTTTCCTAAAATAAAAAGGGTTTTTAAAAAATTTATAACGAAAAAAAAACTTTTTTTTGTAAAAATGGCATTCCCCGGGAAACCCCCGATTTTTTTAAAATAAAATCAACACTTATATAAAAAACTTTCTAAAAAAAATAAATAAATGGAATAATACAAGAAAAAAAAAAAAACCAAAAGCGGATTAAAACCGTGGAGCCGTTTATTGCTTTTTAAATAAATTTAGGGAAAAAAATTTGTTACAATACATAATGAGAAATTTCTTGGTTTAAAAAAAACCTCCCGCCAGATTTTTTTAATAAAAAAATTAAATACTTAAAAATTAACAAAAAAATTAAAATCAAGGGAAAAAAAAAAAATGAAAATATCTTTTTTCACTTAAAAGAAAAATAATTTTAAAAATGAAAAAGAAACGTAGAAAACGGAAGAAAAAAACAAGATAACGAGTCGAATTAAAGTTCTTGTATAAACCTCCCCAAATCCCCCCCCCTCCCCTTCAAAAGTTAAAGAATTAATTATAACTAAAAAAGGTTTTTTCCTTTTAAAAAAAAAAAAAAAAAATTAAGTTGGGGGGGAGGTCTTGAAGGTTTTTTTAGAGGCCCCTCCCTTTAGAAATTGTTTTTTTTTCAAGGTTTTTATGAAATAAAAAAAAAATAAGAAAAACATTTTGGGAGAAAATGTTATAGTTTTTTTTTATTTTAAAACCACACAAGAAAAGCTAAAAGGTTTGGTTCAAAACCCCCGAAAAATTTTTTTAAATGAAAAAAGCAACAAAAAGGAAAAAAAAAAAAAATTATTAAATTTGTTAAAAAGATAAAAAATGGAAAGAAAAAAATAAAAATAATGAAAAAAGAAAAAACCGTCGTTAATTCGTTTTTTATTTAAAGCAAAAAAATAAAAAAAGTTTTAGTATTATACCAAAGTTCAAAAAAGTTTGTTTGAAAAAAGTTTCTTCCGAATAGGAAAAAAAAAAAAAAAAATTTTGTTTAAAACAAAATGAATCGATGAAGATAGTTGATATGCTATTAAAATTTCATTTTTTTGGAAAAACCAACAAGTCGTTCAGATTATACCCTCCCTCAAAAAAAAGAATAAAAATTTAAATTCTGAAAGGAATTAGTGGGGAAAAAATGAAAAAAAAAAGTGTCGGCAATATTCGTCGCCACCCCTTTTAAGGAAAAAAAAAGTTAAACAAAACCTGCCAAATTTTAAAAAGAAAATTTTCCCCCAATAAAAAACCTTTTTTCTCCTTAAATATAATTAAAAATAATATATATTTTTATTTATATTAAAAATTAATAAAATATTAATATTTTATATTAAAAATTTATTATTTTAAAATTATTCTTATTTAATATATTTAATACAAATTTTAATTTGTTAATATTAAAAAAATAATTAATTATTTTAAATCAGTTATTTAGAAATTTATATATAAATATATAACTAATATTATAAATTTATAACACTTATTTTTAATGTATGAAATTTAATTATAATGATAATTATAGGTATCAAAGCCCCCTCCCAAAAGAAAAAAAAAACAACATAGGCCAAAACTTACCACAAAAAAACCAAAATAACAAGGTTTTTAACCAAGGCAAAAATAAAACTGAAACAAATTTTTAATCTACTCAGGGAAAGATCAACCCCCCAGATTTTTTTTTACCCAGAAATGGGGAAATGTTTTTTTTAAAAAAAGTAAAAATAAATAAAAAAACGCTTTTTTTTTTGATAAAAAAAATGAAAATAATTTTAAAAAATGTTTTGAAAAAAAAAAACCTTGTGGTTCCTTCATATAATAGCCTTTCTTTTTTTTTTTTGTTAAAAAAGCAACCGGAAGACAGGCTCGGCCTATTTACTACCTGGAAAGGTAAATGCCACCGGAAAAAAAGAAAAAAATGCCAAAAAATTGTTTTTGGAAATTTTCTTTTTTTTCCCCAAACTTAAAGAAAAAAAAAAATATCCCCCACCCCCCCCCAACAACGGGTAAAAACAAGGAACGTGGGGGGGCCCCCAATAGGAAGTGTCCCCCCCCCCCCCCTGGGGTTTTTTTTTCGCCCTACCCCGCGTGGGGGGGACGAAAACCGGGGGGGGGGGAAACCTTTTCCGCCGTCCCCCCCCCCTCCCCTTTCCCCCTCCCCCCGGTCGCCCTTTTTCAAAAAAACCCCCTAAAAAAAAAAAAAAGGAAAATATAATGAAGTAACAAATGTTGTATTTATTTTCAAAAACGTAAACTTAAAAAAAAATAACTAACCTAATTTTAAACCCGAAACTTTTAAAAAAAAATGTTGTTTTTTGAGTACCGAACATGAAAATGTTTACGGAAAATTCTTACAAGAATTTTTCCCCCCCCCCAATACCTTTTAGAGTTCGTAAAAGTTTGCAGTCTTGTTTAATTCCTAAAAGAATTTAATAAATAAGTAAAAAAAAAAAATTAATAAAAGGTTTTGCTGAGTATTTTAATAAAATAATTTTAAGAAAATAAAAAAATAAAATTTTTTTTTTTTAAATTTTTCCCCAAAATATTGAAACAATGCCCCCCTTTGTTTTTTTAAAAAAAATCAAAAAAAATAAATGTGTTATTTTTTTTTCAATAAGCTGTTTTTTCAAAATAATTTTTTTTTTTTTTTAAAAAGTTTTTTAACCGTGGGGCAATTTGGAACACATTTTCTTGAAAGGTGCTGGGGCCCCAATTAAAAAATTTTAAATCTAAATATATTAATCATGATTATATAAAATAATAAATATAAAAATCAAAAATATATTTCTATATGTCTATATTATACCACCAAAGAACAGATTATTTTATAATAAAATATATTAATTAATTATATTTAAATATACATAATATATAAAATTATTATATTATAAAATTATTATATAATATAAAATATATTTATAAATAATAAAAAAAGTGGGGGTCCCCCTTGGGGTTGGCTTTGTTTTTTTATTAGGGGTGCCCATCCCCCTAAAAGTTTCAGGTTTTTTTATTGGAGATAAAGATAAAATTTTTTTTTTGGTTAATTCCTAAATAAGATTTTTTCTTAGTGGTTTTAAACTAAAAACCCAAAAAAACTTTAAAATCAAAATAAAAACCTAACTCTCGAACCCCCTGAAAAGAAAAAAAAAAAAATAAAAAAAAAAAGGAACAAGAACCACCCTTAACCCTGATTAAGAAAATATTAGAATATGGGAAAAAACAAAAAAGTCCCCTATGGTATGTTCCTTACTCCCCAAAACTTTTTTTTGAGGGGGGGAAAGAGGGATATGTGTTTTTTTTTAAAGAAACTTTTTTTTTTTCCCCTTGAACTGAAAATAGAAACGCTGTGAGAAATTGTAGAGATTTTATGTGTTGATTTTCAAATTCGGAAATCGGTTTCAAAATTATTTTAAAGGAAATTCATTTTTTTTAAAAAGAAGCAATGTATACCCCCCTGTTTTTTTTTTTTGTTATTTTAAAACTAAGTTACAAATGTAAAAAAAAGCTTCTTTTAGCCCCACCAAAAAAACCTCGAAAAAAAAATCCAAAAATTTTGCAAATATATAATAAAATTATCTCCCGATTATTAGAACAAACATGTTCCCCGGACAAACTAAAAAAACCATTTTTTTTAAAAAATGCAAAGTTTGTTTGGAAACAGCCCCAGCAAATTTTTTTTATTAAAAATATTTGGGGTTAATTAAGTATTTATTTTAATCAACAACATAAACTTTTCCAAAAACTTACAATGAGAATTATAAAAAAAAAAAAATTTTGTTCAATTTTCTCCCAATCAAAAAAATTATATATCGACGTGGCTTTTTCCCCCCCCCCCCCCCCCCCCCCCCTCTTTTTTTTTTTTTTATTTTTTTTTTTTTTTTTTTTTTTATGGTGAGATTTTTTATTGAAATAAATTAACAATAACCATAATAGCAAGAAAAAACTTATATTATGAGAATTATTTATATAACTTAGTAAAATTTATTAATTATATAAAATATATAATAATTATCTAAAATACTAATATTAATTAATAACTAAAATAAAATAAAAATTAAAAATATAGATAAAATAACAAATAAGTTAAAAAAAATTAAATAATTAAAAAGATAAAGAAAATATATGTATTTTTTTGGTTAAATAACCAGTTTTTCCCGTCCACTCCTGGTTAAAAATGTTGGGACTTGTTCCGAGAAAATTTTTTTAGTGGTTTTTGTTTGTGGTAGTGAAGGATGGCAAAAAAAGGAGAAAACAAAGAAAGATTTCGGTTTCTGGGGGGTGGGAAAAGGCAAGAGAAAAGTGGGCCCCAAATAAGAAATTGAAATGGGGGGAGTTTGAGGGTTTTGCCCTTTTTTTGCCACCCTGGATAATAAAAAAAATTCCCAGAGCCTTTTCCAAAGCCAGCCCCCCCTAAAAAAATATTTTATTATAAAAAAGACTAATTCTTTTTAGAAAGAATAATAAAATAATTATTATTTAAAAATTATAAATAAATTATTATTAATATATAAATAATTTAATAATATTAAATTATATTATTAAAAAATAACGTATATAAGTTGTCTTTAATATTATATAATAATTAATATTTATTATAAATATAGTTGCGCTTTGTTTTTTAAAACACAAAAAAAAAAAAAAAAAAAAACCCAGAGAGCCCCCCAAAATTTGATTTTTACAGTTAAAAAAACAACCCCCCAGTTTGCTTTTGTATCCCCCCTTCGTAAAAAATAATTGAAAAAGAGGGGTTCCCTTAGAGCGGAAAAAAAAAAGTTTGTTGGGCACAAAGACGGTTATTTGTAAATGGTTCTCCGCAAAAATCTTAAGTTTAAAATCGAGTTTTTGGGTGGAAAAAAAAATGGCGGTTTTTTTAAAAATGGGGTTCTTTTATGTGGTCCCCCAATTTTTTTTTTTGAAAATTTTGTGGTGGAAATTTTTTTTCATATCTTTTTTTCTTGAAAAAAGAAATTCCCCCAAACAAAATTTTCTTTTTCCGCCCCAGCACAATTTTTCCGTTTGAAACGAACCTTTTTTTTTTGAAAAAGACCCCCTTTTTTTTTCCCAAAAAAATTTTTTCCTCTCAATTAAAAAAAAAAATTTTTATAAAATTTTTCCTTTAAGAACAATTTATTGGAAGTCTTATTCCGCTGGTCTCTTTGGTTCCCGCCCCATTTCCCCTTGAAAAAAATTCCCTCCATTTTTCCCCCCGAAACAAAACCCAAGAATTCCCCAAATGAAATTTTATTTTTGTTTTTGAAATCAGCCCCCTTCCCCCCCTCCAACCCCAGAAGAAAAAACACCCCTCACCACCCTTTTGGGGGTGGAAAAAAAAGTTCTACAAGCACCTGAAAGTCTTAAGAGGAACAAGCCTTCCTTCCCGAGTGCTCTCAACACTGAAACGATAAAAAAAAAAGCAAATTTTTTCACCCCCCCCCAAAAAATTATAAAATTGAAAAAATTGGCCAAAAAATGATAAAATAATTGTGTCTCTCAAACTGCCCATCAACTATAAAGAAATGCTTTGGATAAAAATGTTTATTGTTTTAGTTTTTTTTATTTCTTTTTCACCCATCGTGGTCAAGTGGTGGGGGCGTTTTTTTTTGCCGAAAAAACCCCCCCCATATAGAAAAAAATAAAAAATGTTAAAAACCATAAAAAAAAAAACCCCTCAATTTTTCTGGTTTTTCAGATTTTTAACCAAAAAAAAAAAAAAAAAAACAGAATAAGGTTTGTTTTTTTTTTTTAAACATAATAAGTTTTACAAAAAAATTTTTTTTTATAAAAAAGTTTTTGGTAAACGCAAATGGTGAAGTAGCTGAAGGTTGGGCTTGAGTCTTACTATCAAACTGCCCACAAGGAATGAAAAAAAAGCGTAAAAAAAACTATTATAAAATCCGTCAGGAATTTTTTTTTGGCATTTTTGTCCTTTCAAAAAAAAAACAAAAATTTTTTTTTAAATTTTTTTTTTAATTTTTTTTTGGAAAATTTTTAATAAAAAAGGGTCCCCCCCCCGTTAAAACGAAAAAAATTAAAAAAATAAATTGTTTTTAAAAAATTTTTGAAAAAATTCCCAAATCTACTTCCTTTGGGGAAAAAAAAAATAATTAAAAAAAAAAAACGGTTTTTTTTTTTTTAATACATAATTTGACAAATTATAAAAAAATGAAACCATACAGAGGATAAAAGCAAAAACAAAAAAATTTTTTTCCAAATTAAAAACGTTTTAATTTTTTAACCATGTTATTGAAAAAACCCGGGGGCAAAAATTTATTTCCCAAAAGAAATTTTTTTCCATCCAAATTCCCCCCCCCCAACCCCTCGCACCCCCTTGACGGGGGGGGGCCAAAAAAAAATTTTTGGACCTCCTTCCCGAGGTTATTTGATCAAACCTCGGGGAAAAAATGGCACCCCGGGAAAAAAAAAAAAAACCCCCCATAATAAAAAAAAAAAATTCTGAAATTAAAAACAAAAAAAAAAAACCTTTAAAACTAAGTCCATCACTCTGAAAAGCATAATTGTGCCCCCCTAAAGGGGGTGGGCCCCAGAAAATTTTAAAAAATAAAAATCAAAAAGCCCTTAAAATTTGCAAAAAAAAATAACCCCAAAGCTAAAAATTAAACAGCTCATTCTTCAACGTTACTAGTACAAGGTTAAGGGAAAAAAAGCTCCCCCCCCCATTTTTTTTCCAAGCTTAAAGTTTGTCCCCCGAAAGCAAGAAAGAAATTTCAACTTTGAATAAAAATTGAATATTATTTTTTTGAAAGGTTTCCCTGAATTTTTACACCCCACCAAGAAAATTTTTTTTTTTTTTTTCACCTCTTTTTCCCTTTAAAGAAATTTTTTATTTTTTTTAAAAAATAAAAGTTTTTTTTTTTTATATTTTTTAAATTTTTTTTTTAAAAATTTCCCTTTTTTTAAAAATACATTAAATGAAATTTAATGTATTTAAATAATCTTGGCCCCCCCAAATGATTTTGTTTTTTTTATTAATACTTTAATACAACTATTTAAAGGACAACCTAATTTTGTTTCTTGTTTAAAGTTTTTTTTTAAATAGTTTTGTTTTATTTTCAAAAGTACCGTACTTTAAAAAACAAACAAAGAAAAAAAAGGGGGGCAAGATTTATTTTTTTTTCCTTGAAATTGGGGGGCCCCCTTGGTTGAAAAAAACCCGCTTAAAAAAGAAAATCGTTAATAAATGTCCAGCATTTTCGTCATTTTACATTTTTTTTTTTTTTTTTTATCCTAAATTTTTTTTTTTAAAAAATAATATTTTTTTTTCATAATGCAATAAAGAAACTGGATCCTCAAAGTAATAAGATTTCTTCCTCCCATAACTGGGAATGCCCAATAATTTGTTCCCGCCACTCCTTAATGGACAGGGCTTTTTGTAGACAAAGTGGGGTTCTATTTTTTTTTTTTTTGTTATTAAAACCATTTGGGTTTTTTTTTTTTTTGGGCTTAAATTGTTGTTTTGGGGGGTTTTTTTTTTGTTTTTTTTTTTTTTTTTTTGTTTTTGGGATTCTGAACAAATTTTTAAATAACCAATCTTTATAAAAAAGGCCCAGAAACAAGAAAAACATTTTTCAAAATAATTGGTAAATAAATAAGATAAAAGCCAATAATACATACACAGCTCTTCAAAAAAGTATCATAAAAATTACATTTAATATGAAAAAGATTTTTCAAAATAATGGTAAATAAATAGTTAGCTAATTGATGCATTTCTTTTAAAAGGTGAAAAAAAAAATTAAAAAAATTGGGGGGTTTATTTTTTTTTTTTTTTTTGTTGGGGGTTAAGCCAGCCAAACTTATAATAATATATAAGATAAAATTAAAATTAATTGTATAATAATAATTATATTAAAATTAATAAAATTTATCATGATAATATTAAAAAAATATAAAAAAAATTAAAAATTAATCTTTTAAATTAAATATGTTATATCATTTAAATAAAAATATTTAACAAAATAATAATTATAAATAAATAATGGGGTTATAAAATCTTAGAAAATGTTAAAATTAAGCTATTAATAAAGATCCTTTGTTCCCAAAAAAAAGCTTTTTTTTTAATTTTCAAAAAAGAAACCTTGGGTTGATTTTTCTGAAATTCCAGAATCAAAAAAGACTTAAAGAAATTATTTATAAAAAAGAAAAAAAAAATTGTTTGTTGTTATGGGGCCAAACTTTTACTTCCTTTTTTTTTGGCACAAATATTTGAATTAAAAACCTTTGGGCCCACTAAAAAGAAATTTTTTTTTCCCCCTTTTAAAACAAAACTAATACTTAACTTTATAAAACCTCTTCCTTTAAACTTTTAGAAAAAAAAAATGTTTTTTTTGTTATTTGGAAAACTAAAGAAAATTTTTTTTTTTTTCCAAGAAAAAAGAAAAATTTACCACTGGAAATCAAGAAAAATCCTAGAAAAAAGTAGTTCTAAATAAAAACCAATAGTAATTTTATAAAACTTTTATAGAATTTATTTATTTAGATAAAATATAAATAATTATTATATATAAATAAATAATTATAAAAATTTGAAAATGAAATAAAATATAATATATACAATTTATAAAATATTTTCAGATTTAATAAAGTAATTTGTTATCTATTTATTCCAATAAGAAGTAATAATTAAATGAGTGTTTTCGTTAATGAAAACCAAAAATATAAACAAATTTTTTTTTTTTTGTGAACGAAAACAAAATATTTGAAAAAAAGGAATTTATTTTTTAAAAAAATTTCAAAATAAATTTTTTAAAAATAATTTAAGCAAAAAAACTTTTAATAATAAGGTCTGAGAAAGATTTTTTTAAATTGGGTGTGGGGTTGCAATTTCTTGTAGGTTATCAAGAGTAGAGATATGACTGATTATGGGGTAAATATTATAATTAATTTCAGAAATAAATATAAAACAAATAGAATAAAATTTAAGTAACAATAAAAATAATAGTTCTTGTTTGTTTTTTTTCCAAATTAAAAACATCTTTGGTTTAAATTTTTGGGGTTCTTTCCCCCCCTGGGTTAATAAAATAATAAATAAATAATAATAATAAATAATAAATGAAAAAATTAAATCAAATAATAATAAAAAATAAATTAAAAAAATTAATTTCTTTCTTGGATTTTTAAAAAAAATAATTAATGAAATTTTTTTATTTAAATAAACTGGAAAAATCCCCAAAATTTCCCACGATCTCTCTCCCCCTTAAAAAAAAATTTGGAAAAAAAAAACAAATTAATAATTTTTTTAATTGTAAAAATTTTTTTCCAAATTATAAAGATTAAAAAAATCTTTTCCAAAAAACCCCAAATTAATCTAATAAATCAAAAACACAACCTTTTTTTCCCCCCCCCCCAAAGAAACCTGTTTTTGTTAAAAATTTCCCCCCCAAAAATTGAAAATTGTCTAATATATGAGCCTGACAAAGTTTTATACAAATCCCCGCTTTTTTAACAAAAACCCGAAAAAAAGATTAATCAAAAAAAATCCCCCCCAATCTTTTTTTCCCCCCACAAAAAAATGAAAAAAAAACCAAAAAAAAAAAATTCTCCAACAGTTTAGTTTTTCCCATTTAATTCTCCCGGAAAGTTTACTTACCATCCCCAAACACCACAACCAACTTTGATCTTAATACGCCTAAATTGTCGAGAGGTTTCGCATAGTCCCCTCCCCCCCCCTAGAGTCAACCTTTAAAACAAAAATTACAAACAAGGGTTGTACGATCAACAGAAAAAGGCATAACCTTCAAATGAAGAAAAAAAAAAAAACCCCAAAAACGGGGGGCAAAAACAATCCCAAAGAAAACCCTTTAAAAAGCCTTGGGTCCCCTTTTACAATCCCACCCACGGATTTTTTTTATTTGCCAAAACAAAGCCCTTCCTCCCTACCCATTTCCAGACATAACTTTAAAATTCCTACCTCAACTTGCCAAAAAAAAATCAAAAAAATCCCAACTTTAAAATCCTCTTTTCTTCCCAATCCCAAAACATTAAAATATCCCCTAAAATTAATTTTAATAAACCCTCAAAAGAACATTTTTTTGTTTTTCCCGCCCCCCTTTGGCCCCCTTCAAACCCATTCCCTTTTAAACAAAAAATTTTTTAACACACAAGAGGGGAAAAAAAAAAATTGGTTTTTTTTCCCCCCGTTTCACTTTTTCACTTTTTCACTTAAACTTCTGTTATATATAGGGTTTTAAAATTCCCAAAAAAAAAAATTCCCCCCCCCCTCCGCTTTTTTTTAGCACAGCCAATTGATGGCCCGCCCAACATTTTCCCTTTCCCTCCAAAAGCCCAAAAAGTTCTGTCGATCAAACTTTCCAAAAAAAGAATTAGAAGGACATGGATTGATCTCTACAAAATCAAAATTCTGTCCCACAAATCAATGATGCTGATGATCCAAAAAACATCCAACACTTTCCTCTTTCCCATTCCGCCCCCTTTCCCTAGATCAATTCCCCGCCTTAACACCATCCCCCCCGCTGCCAAAACCCCCAAACCCCTATCTAAGTTCCCGCCTGTTTCCATTAACCCCTCGCAAATCGCCCCCAAAGAATTCCCCCCCAAAAAGTTTTCCCCTGACCCAAGGGAAGGAAAACATAAAAACCATCCTAGAGCCCGTCGCGGCACGAGGGGGTATTTATTTAAATTTTCTTTTAAAAGCCCACCCGCCAATTTTATTTTGAAATTAACCCCAAAAATTTTTGTAAAAAATATCCCCCCTTTAACCAACACGCCCGTCTTCCTTTTTTTTTACAGCTATTTGTCCCCCCCCAACATACCCTTTGTTTGAGAAATTTTTGCCCCAGATTCAGAATGTCCCCTACTACTGAGGGAACACCCCACTAAAGAAAAAAAAAATAATCCCATAAACCTTAAAATAAATAAACCGGCTGCCCCCAGAGGGAAAGGCCTTCCCTTTCAAAATTCCCCCCCCCTGATTCAAATACTTTCCTGTTTGTGCCCAAATCCACAAATTTAGAAAAACCAAAAAATATTAATTTATTTTTTATTTTCCCCGCTCCTTTCCCTTCAATTTTTCCCCTAAGTTTTCAAAATTTTTTGTTATTTTCACAATTTAAAGATTTGTGGGAAATGGCCACAACAAATCCCTCTTTAACCCGCACTCCCGTTTTAAATTCGCCCCAAAGAACCCACCTTTTTGGGTTATTTTGTCCTTTTACAACAAACAAATCAAAAAAAAAGTCCCCCCCTTTCACAAGTGTTAGAAATTTGTTGCACTTTATTTTTGTTATTTGCTTACAAACCTCCCCCTCCCTCCCCAAATATAAAAATAAATCCTTTTTTCCCCGCCCTACATCAAAAACTTATCGCAAAAAGTAACTATACCCCTAAAAACAAAACCCAGATCCGCAGTAAACAACCCTTTTAAACAATTCCCCCCCCTAAAAAAAATAATTCCCCCACAGTTTGTTTTCTACCCTCACTTTAATTCGTCCGCTCTACCCCTTTAGAAAATTAATATAAGGGGTAAATTTTTTAGTTATAACTTAGGGCTCCCCCCTCCCATATCCCCACCCCCCTCGGAAAACTATACCGCCTCCCCCAAAATAAGACAGCCCCTTTGTTAAACAGCGCACAAAACTTTCCCCCCCCCTCCAAATCCAAATCATTTAAACCTGGGAAACTTTTCACTCCCGCGCGCCCCCCCCCCTGGATTCCCCCTTTTTGGAAAAAAAAAAAAAAAAAAAAATCCCCAAATTTCTTTCCCCACCAGTAAAAAAAAAAAAAATTTTTTTGTGCTTTTTATCCTTTAGATAAAACCCCGTGCAAAAAAAGATTTTAAAAACCATTTTTCTTTTAAAAATCTCCTTCCAACTCTCTAACCCCAAATTTAACAGCTTCTAGTCCCCTAAATGAGGAAAAAAAAACTTTTAAATCAATCCCCCATAAAACACCCCATCAATAGAACTAATTCCCCTTAAAACACAAACACCAATAAACAAAACCCCACCAACAGTATCCTTTTCATTGTAACAACCCTCTTTTTATTTCCATTTTTTAGAAATTGATATTCCGAGTTACCCAAAAAGATTTTTTATTTTTGAATGGTTTTTCCCCCCTTCCAAAAAAAACCTCCCGATTTCGGTACAAGCAAATGCAAGGGTTCGACCATCCCTCCAAAATTCCCCTAATTTCAAAAGATTATTCTTCACATAGAGAACTCCCTATACAGAAGAATCCTCAAAAATTATAAAGATGAGGCTCACAATACAACTGTGAAGCATATAGCAAAAAGCCTTGTTAATTGCCCCCTTTGGGGGGTGTTTAAGTCCCCCCCCATTATCCCCAACCCCCTCCTCCCTTCCCCCCCCCACCCCCTTTTCCTTTTTTATACCCCTCCTTTTTTTTTTCTGTTTTTTTTCCCCCCCCCCCCCCTACAAAAAAAAAAAAAACCCTTTTTTACAAAAAAAGTAATTTTTTCCCTGTTCTTTTTTACCAATTCCTATATAAAAAAAATTTAATCCCCCAAAAAAAAAAACAAAAAATTCTCTTTTTCCCCTTTTTTTTTTGCAAACCTCCAAATCCTAAGACTAGCATCCACCCCCCCAAGAAAAAGAGCTTGTCCCCCTTATTAGGCCCTTTTGGTTTTTAAAGCTCTCCAAAATTTGTTGTCCCCATCCCGCTCCCTTCCCCCCAAAAACCTGTTCCCAAATTTAACTTATTTTATTTTTTTTTATTTTTATCTAATCAAGTCTTTTGAATTTGTGGAATATGCCAAAACCGATTTTTTTTCATTAGTTTAATTTTTCGCCCCGATTTTTTTTTATATTAGTTATTACCATATTGCTTCACCTTAAAAATATCTTACCCATTATTATCCCCCCCAGAAACAACTAGCTTGTTTTTGCGTTTTTCTTTGAAAACCCCGGTCAAATTCATTATTGGCTTTTTTATTTATGTTTACAAAATCAAAAGCCGAGCCTTTTCCCTTTTTGTTGTCACCTTTTTTTTTTTTAAACAAACTCGCCAAAAAAATTCCCCACCCGTCCCCTTTTTATTCCATTTCCCCAGACAGAACCCCCTTCTGTCTCCCCGTCTCCCCGTTTCTTTTAAGAACTTTCCAAAAACTTTTATTTTTTTTATACAAAAATTCCCAGAGAGAGCCCACCCAAACTTTTTATAATAAATTATTAAAAAAAATTTCTACTGATTAGTAGTATAAATTTTGAGTAATATATAATAAATAATAATATATATATAAATAACAATAATTATATATATTATATATATTAATAATTAATTATATATAATAATATAAATTATAAAAAGATGTTTATAAAAATAAAATTTTATTTAATAATTTATAAAATATGCCTTGTCGTTCTACGGTTGAAAAAAAACCAAATTTTCGAATAAGAGATTTGAGAGTGAGTAGTAAAAGGGGAAAAATATTATAGTCAAAAGAAGTGGAACTTTTAATTTGATGAAAAGAAAAACAAGTTATCTGGTTCGAAATGAAACCCCAAAAAAGGGCAAAAGGTAAAAAACAAGTCCAAAAAGTCTCTTTGAAATTAAATGTCAAAACGTTTTCCCCCTTTAATTTCCCACTACCATGGGGCTTCCAAAAAAAATCCTAAAAAGGAATAAAAAGAACCTGGGAAAAAGAAAAATACAAAAAAAAACCTGCCCAAAAAAAAAAATAAATAAAAATAATTGTGTGAAATTATCACAACAGAACTTTTATTAGAGAAACAAATATTTTTAAAATAAACAATAAAAAAAATTAGACAAAAATAACAATTTGAAAAGGACTAAATAAAAAAATAAAAAAAATAAATAAAATAAAAAGTAAAGAAAGTGACCCTACGCAAATACAGCTGCATCATAAAAATTTGTTAAAGTAAAATAAATTAAACACAAAAAATTTATGCTTTTCATGTGAAAAATGGGTTTTTTTGAAAAAAAAATAGGTTTTTTTAAAAGGTTGTTTGAAAAATTTTCAAAATTTTTTAGTTTCAAAAAAAAACAGTTTTAAATAAAAAATACATGGGAAAATTTTAGTGGGGGGGGGGGGGTGCAACACAATAAAAAAAATTAGGGAATCCAAAAATACTCCCAGTTTTGGGGAAAAAAATGAAAAAAAAAAGAAATTTAAACATGTCTAAAATGCAAATAACCCAAATTATCTTAGTTTTAATTCTCCCCTTGTAAAGTAGCCTGTTTTTTTTACAAAAAATAAATAATAAAGCCCCCCCCCCTAAATAACAATAAAATAAATAAAAATAAAATAATAAAAATAAAATTAAATTAAAATAAATAATAATTAAAAAAAGTCCAAATAATGAACAATGCTAATTAAGAAAAATGGTTTTTAATAAAAGCAAAAAATCCAACCAAAAAATAAGTAACATTACCCCTTAGGTAATAAAATAGTTAAAAAGTCAAAAAGTTTAGAACCCAAAGGGGAAAAAAAAATTTTTTTTTTTAAGAAAATAAATGAAAGATAAAAGAAAAAAAGGAAAGAACTGAAAATTTAAAAAAAATTCTTTTGGTTAAGAGGAATGAAAAAAAAAAGGTCAAAATAAAAGGTTTTTAAGAAAAGGAAATTTACTATTATGAACCAGAAAACGGGTAAAAAAAAAAAGGAAAAAGAACAAAAAGAAGAGAAAAATTCAGCCCAGAAATTTAATTGGGGGAATGGATGAAATGGGAGGAAAAAAAAAATTTTAAAATGAAAAAACCAAGGTCAACAGATATGGCAATAGGAAGCTTTTATGGAAAAAAGTGCGTAAGGATATAGTTGGAAAAAAACCTGTTTTTTTTTTAGTAACACTAAGATGAATTTATTTTTTTTTTTCAAAAATATTTAGGAAAGAAAATTTTCCCCCTTCCCAAACGGGCCAGAAGTAAAATTTTCCAACAAAACATGTTTTCCCCCCCCTTCACCTCAAAAGAAGCTTGGGTTTTTGAAAGTTTTTGGTGTTTGGTAACTCCAGCAGCTTTGAAAGAAAAAATTTTGAAACAAAAAAAAAAATAAAAAGGAAAAACGGATTTTTTTTAAATAACAAAAGAAAATAACAAAAAAATAAATTACAACCTAAAACAACAACAATAAAAAGGTTTTTTGTGAGGAGAATTATCTTAAAAAATATGGGGGAAATTAAAACATATGGGGGAAAAAAAAAACTTTTTTTTTCCATCCAAGAGAAGTTCCAACTTTAGCCGATCTTTTTTTTAGTGAAGCACCTCGAGAATAAAAATGAACTAAGATGCCCCCCTCCCCCCTTTTTTTTGGGGCCCCCTTTTAAAAACATTCTTTGCCCCCTTTTCCCCCCCCCCCTAAAATGAAAAAAGCACTCCAAATGTTACGAAAATAAATAATTTTTTTTTAAACAGAAAACTTTTTAAAAAAATTTAAAACTGGCAAAAAGAAAAAGAAAATAAAAAGAAACTACAATAAAAGTTAAAATACCCAAACAACAAAAATTCTAAACCTTACGGTTTAAGCCCTGCCAACGAAAAGTATTGCGTTACCCACAAGTTTTTTAATTTGCAAAGCAAAAAAAGAAAAAAGGCTGTTCAGATTTTATTTTTTTTAGCGGCACCCGAAACAAAATTGTCTTGTAATATGATATTCACTAAAAAAAAAAATTAAAAAAATTACCGGTTATTTTATTTCAGAAAAGTGTGCTGGCAATCGACCGGTGGGAAGAAAATAGAAAGCGTTTTGGGAAAAACACATTCCTCCCACCCTTGCCCGAGAAAATCTTTTAACAAAAGTTTGTGGCAAAGAAATATTCTTTAAGATGTAAATCTTTCAAAGTTGAATTTCACAAGGCGTACTGTGATAACAACAAGAGAAAAAAAAGATAAAATTCCCCCCCTATTTTAAATAAAAAAAATTTTTTTAAAACTTTTTTCTGCTCAATTGCTTTTTTTTTTTAACCCAAAATAAAAAAAACATCTTTATGTAAAGTAAAAAAAAAATTTGGGCCCTTGAGCGAATGCTGGGTGACGATCCCAAGGATAATTACATAATAAGCCCAAATTCAATTTTTAACAAAACCAAAAAGTGGGGCGTGTTAAAAAATTTTGGTTGTTCATTTTTTTTTTTTAAAAAAATGAAAATATATTATTATTTTATTCTTTAAAAGAAAAAAAATGCTTTTTCAGCTTTAAATGCAAAAACTAAAAAAATCTGTTTACAATTAATAAGAAAAAAAAAAAAATGTTTTAATTTTTTCTACCCACAAAAGCCGACAATCACAAGGGGTTGGACAAAGGCCCATTTTTGTTTTTGCATTTCCCAGATTCCCAAAAATATTTTAAATTATAAAACATTACACTGGTTTAAGTATTATACTGGTTTAAGCATTACACTGGTTTAAGCATTATACAGATTTAAGCATTATACTGTTAAAATTGCCCCGGGAACAAGGGGTTGGGGGGTTTTGCCCCTTTTTTGGAAGGTTTTTTTAAGATAAGAAAAAAAGAACATCTGTAACAATTTTAAATTTTTTGGACAGAGTTGGGGTATTTCAGTAAGATCCAGCATTTATCGATTGTAGTTGCGAAATGAGATTAAGTGGCCCTTAAAATAAAAGAAGACAAAGCTTTGGATATATTAAATATATCATTATATAGTAAAAAATAATGTAAGGCTGAGTTAAATCATTTTGGGTATATAAAGTTTTCCATTTAAGTAATAATATATATTTCTTATTATAATTATAAATTAAAATTATTACTTTGACAATTTCTTGGAGTCTTTAGAAACATATCCCTTTTATAAAGCTATATCTTCATAAAAAATAATAAATAAATAATAATCACAAATTATATATATAAAATATATGTATAAAAATATTTATCATTATTTATAATATTAAAAAAAGTCACAAAAAGGAAATTTGATAAAATTTATATAAGCAAATAATAAATATTACGTTATTTAAAATTAGCAATTATAAAAAATTTGTAATATAATATACCAATATGGGATATGTGGGGAAAATTTTTTTAAATACTAAAATATAGATGATGGAGTTTTATAAAAAACATTAAAATATAAACATGATATTTTACCTTTTGTATTTTAAGTTATATATAACAATTTTTATAATAATCATAATATTATAATTATATTTAAAACAAGAACGGGTTTACTTTCAACTTTCATTGGTTAAACGTATTTACAAAATTATTTTATTTTAAAAAAAATTTTTAAAAATTTTAATAATAATTGGAAAAACGCCCATACCTTTTAAAAACGGGGGGAAAAAAAATTTTATAAACAGTTTCTTCAGGGACCAAAAAAAAAAACATTACTCTACCGCAAATAAAGAGACGGACCCTCCGTATTTAGCGGCGGAAATTCATTAAATCAAAAAACATTCCCCCCACCCCCACCCCCCTCTTCCCAAGAATTGCCAACCCAGATTTTTTATAAGAGAAACGAGGAAGAGTTCTTACAAAACAAAATTTAGTGGTTTAATTTTTATCCCTAGGAAGCTCGAGCCCCTTAAATGGGAAAAAAAAAAAATGGGAAAAAGCCCCTTTTTACGAGGAAAAAAAAAAGAAAGCTGCGGTTACGATGGTTTGGCCCCCCAACCCAAAGTATGTGATGAAGCCAAATATGAAGTGAGTGTCTTTTATTACTTAATAATAAATAAAATTTTAACGTTTATTTTAAAAATAAAAAACGCTTTGGGACTCACTATTACGCCCCCCCCCCGTTTTTTGTTTCCCCCCCTTAATCAAAAACATTTTTCCCAGGTTTAAAAACCAAAAGGATTTTTTTTTTTTTCCCCCTTTTTCTTCCCCCTATTTTTTGAATAAAAGAAAAAAGGAAAAAAAAAAGAAAAAATTTGGGTAGGCCCCCCCCCTTTTTTGCTCCCCCCCCCCAAACCGTCCCATTTCTTTTGAAGAAAGAAAAATCCTCCCCCCCCCTTCAGGAAACAAAAGCAAGAAAAAAATAAATGAAAATTCCCCCCAAATGTTTTCAAGATTTGAAGAAAAAAAAAATTAGTAAAAATTGGTTGCGTGGGGGTTTGCTTTTCAAGTTGAAAGTGGCAGCTAAACAACAAAAAAGGTTAAAAAAAAAAGGGTTTTTCCAAAATAAATAAAATATAATTTATAACTGAAATAACTTTAATTTATAAATAATTATATAATTAATATAATATATTTTATAAATATTATAATAATTAATATTATAAATGTTATAAAATAAAAAATAATAAATAATATTATTTTCAATTATTTTAGTTAGTAATATAATTATAATTAAGTGCGAAATGGGTTTTTGGTTTCCCTTTCATAACCTGAAAATATTTGAAAACGGGATGTTTTTCTTGGAAAAATAAAAAGGCGGGGAAAAAAAAAAAGGGTGGTTTTTATGGGGAAAAGAGGAAACAAAACTTTCTCGAAAACAAATTCGGTTCAAAAAAAAATTTGAGCCGAAATCTATATCATATGGATACTTTCCCGGCAAAAAAAAATTGAGCGGGAAACTGTACCATGGGGGGGGTGGGGGAGGGTTTTTTTTTGGGATGCAGGTTTGCCAAAAAAGAGGGCAATTTAGGTTTGTTAATTTTTTTTTGGGGGGGGTGAGTTTTCAAGATTAAGAAGTAAAAAAAGGAAAGAAGGGAAAAAAAGAAAATAAATTTGGTAGGGTAAATATAGATGAAAAGGAAAAGTTTTTTAAAAAGAAAATGGGGTAATAAAAAAATAAATTTAAAACATAAAAGTAATAAGAAAAAAATTTGAAAGATTAACAAAATATGGTTGTGGTTGGAAAAAACTTGTTTTTCCCCCCGGGAAAAATGGGGGGGAAGGCCGGAAGAATGAAATTGAAAATAATTGGGAAAAATTTTGGGAAAAAGTTGTTGGTTAAAAAAGCAAACGCCGGTTTTTTATGGAAGGAATATAGAGTTTGCCGAAAGGGAAAATTTTTTTGGAGGAAAAGAAGCAAAAAGTTTAAAAAATAAATATGTTTTTAAAACGAGTAAATATAACATTGGGAAAAATGAGAGGAATTTTTAAAAAGGGGGTTTTAAAAACCCCCCTAGGAAAAAAAAAATTTTTTTATAGAGGCGAAATTATTTTTTAATTGAGTTTGTTTTGTAAAGGGAAAGAAAAATAATTTTTCTTCAGTAAAATTTTTTTTACAAAGTTCCCCCCGAAAAAAAAGAGTGGGGGCGTCCCGAGGGTGCGAAACCCGAAAAAAAGGGAAAAACTGAAAGTTGGGTTGAAAAAATAACAAAAAAGGGGTTGTGGGGGCCCCCCCCGGGTTTATGGGAAAGTTGGGGAGATAGGAGGGAAAAAAAATTTGGGTTGGTGGGGTGGGAATTCCAGAAAAAAAATTTTCTTTTTTAAAAAAAACATTAAAAAACCAATGAAATAATAAAAAAAACTTGGAATAGGGAAGAAAAAAGAAAAGAATAAATTGGGGGGGGTTTAAAAAAAATTTTTAGATTTTTTTTAATGGGAAAAATTTTTGGGCAAAAGAAATAAGGAAACACAATGAAATTATGAAAGTAAAAATAATGACCCCCCCTTAAAAAAATGGCCAGTTTGTTTTAGTAATATTAAATTGGTTGCCCTGGTTTGGTTTTACCCTTTTTCTTTTGATGGGAAAAAAATAAAAAATATGTATGCAAAGGGGGGGAAAAAAAAAAAGAAAAAAAATCCCGGACTAAGGAGTGGGTTGGTTTTTAAAGAAAAGAAAAATTGGAGGAATTCCTCCTATACGGTGAATGATTTTTTAAAAGTTTACAATTAAAAAATATCAGAAAAAGTAAAAGGAAAACAAAAAGGGAAAATTGTTTTTGTTTTTTTTTTTCCCCCCCCTTTCCTCCCCTTTTTTTTGCTTTATTTTCCAAAAATTTTTTGGGAAAATTTGTGGAAATGAAGGTTTTAATGAAAGAAAAATTAAAAGAAGGGTTTTTGGGGGGTTTGGGCCCTGGAGAAATGGTTTGGGGGTTTTTAAGAAAATGAAATTGGAAAAAAAAAAAATTTTGGAAAAGAGAGGTGGGGAAAAAGGAAAAAAGTTTGCCCCCTACCCCCCCCCCCCCCCCGGATAAAAAAAAATAAAAAAAAGAATGAATTTTGGGGGTTTCTTTTTTCTTAGGGTTTTTATGTAGGTGGTGGAGAATCCTGAAAAGGAAGAATTTAGTGAAAAAAAAAAAACCAATTTTTGGTGCTAGAAAAAAAAAAAGGGAAAATGTTTTGCCAAAATATAAAGGGGTGGGGGGTGAGGAAGGAAAAAAAAAAAGGAGGGGGTTTTTTTTTTAAAAAAGTAAAACGGTAAAAAAGACAAAATAAGGAAAAAAGAAAGGGGTTCCCCTGGAAGAAAGATAGATTTGGGGTTGAGGTTACTGAAGAAAAAAACACAAGTTTCCCCCCCCCTCGGTTTGGGGGGTGGGGGAAATAAGTTTTTAGTTTAAATGGTGAGACCCCAAGCCCCCCTTTGGAAAAAAACAAAAGTGTCTTGGTAAGATTTTTAAAAAAATATTTTTGTCGGACAGAATAACATAATGTACGATCTACGACAGAAAAAAGGAAAAAACGGAAAAAGAAATGTTTGAATGCATTTTTTTTTGGGGTAAGTGGAAAAAAGGTTTTTTGTTGGAGAATGGGGGCAGGGAAAAGGGTGGGGCGCTGGGTTGAATTAAAAGAAAAATAATGGAAAATTGTTGAAAAAGGAACACTTAAAGTCCCCCCTTGGAGGGTTTTTTGCGGCCCCCCTTAAAAAAAGTTTTGGGGGGGCCCCTTTTTTTAAATACAATTGAAAAAAAAAAAGTTTTAATGTTTTTTGGATTTGTAAACCTTGGTTTAAATCTGTTTTTTTTTTTAAATAGTTAGTTTATAAAGACATATAAAAAAAGATACCCTGGAAAAATAAAGAAAAAAAAACAATAAGAAGTTGTCTTTACGTTACAAATTTGTTTTATTTTCAAATAGGATAGACAATCCTTTTCAAAGACCCGTTTTGTTATTTTTATTAAAGCGGTGTTGAATATGCTGAGATAGGGGGAAAAGGAAGAAATAGGGGAAAATGAAAAAAAAAAAAAAAGTGAAAAAAAGAAATAGGAAAAATTGATCAATGATTTCTGTATTTTATAAAAAAGAAATTGGGGGGAAAAAATAATGAAAAAAAGGAAGAATAAATAATGAAAAGAATTTATTTTTCCAAACAATTTGGTTTTGGGTTTTTTTAAATTGTTGGGAAAAAAAGGAAAATGAAAGAAAAAAAAAAAAATAGTTCCCCCCCCCCGGGGTTTTTTTTTTTTAAAAATACGCAAATTTTTTTTAAAAACAAGTGGGGGGGGGGGGGGGGGGTGAGGGTTGTTTTTTGGGAAAAAAAATATTCGAAAAACCCAAGTGGGGGGGAAAGGACCTGAAAGAAAAAACAAAAAAAAAAGAATTTTGGAAAAAAAAAATTTTTGGGGGGGGGTCCCCCAGTTTTTAAAAGGAAAATGGCCTGGAGGAAAAAGAGAAAAAAAATGTGTTTTGGAAAAAAAAAGGTTTTGGGGGGCAGAGGGCCCGGCAAGAAA
>JABUQX010097092.1:15000-20000 GCA_015478945.1 Trachelipus rathkii
TATATATATATTATTATATATATATATATATATATATATATATATATATATATATATTTATTATATGTCGTATTTATATTATATATATGATACACTATATATATATATCATATATATATATATATATATATTATTATATATTATAATATATATATTATATATATAATACATATATATATATATATATATATATATATATATATATATATATATATATATATATATATAGTATCATATATATATTATATATGTTATATATATATATATGTTATATATATTATATAGATTAATATATATATATAATATATCATATATTATATCATATTATATTAATATTAATAATATTATATATTATATATTAGATATATATATACTATAATATATATTACTATATATATATTTACTGTATATAGAGTCTTTTACTTAAATGTTTTAATTTAAAAATAAAATTTAATAAATTATAAAAACTTTTAAACGTTTTATTAGAAATTATATTTTCAATTTGGCTCTACGTATTTTAAAAAATGAACCTTATTCAGAGGCAAAAGTTATCTTATTAAGTTATATTATCAAGTTTGAACAAATATTTAATTTTTTGTTTCTCCTACAAAGAATGAAAGGTAACAATACTGCAGGTAAAATTGGTGATGAGGGCATGGGAGTCTGGCAATGTAATGAAAACTGTGTAGTTATTTAACAGAGTCTGGAGCTATATATATATATATATATATATATATATATATATATATATATAATATATATATATATATATATATATTATATATATTATATAATATATATATATATATATATATACTATATATTATTATATATATATGTCATATATTATATATATTATATATATATATATAATTATAATATAATATATATATACATATATAGATATATTACTATATAATATATATATATATAAATATATATATATATATATATATATATATATATTATATACAAAAACACAAAGAAAAGGGTAAAAATAAATTATTCTTAAAATAACACTTTAATAGCGAGAGAGAATATTAAAAGTGGGAGGATTGGACCAAGGCGTAACGTTTCGACACTAATATGTGTCCTCTTCAGATGCCAACAAAGACTAAACGTTTGCTCTTAGTTGGTGTCTGAAGATTACACAATAATTCAGTGTAGAAACGTTAGGCTTTGGTTCCCTCCTCCCCTTTTAATAATCTCTCACTATTAAAGTGTTATTTTAAAAAGATTTCCTTCTTAACCTTTTCTATGTGTTTTGTGGTTTTCTTGCTTTGATCTAAGATCGAGTTCAGTGGAGGTGGTACTGACTCTTTAAAAGTTTTGTTATACAGGGTGAGTCCAGAGGAACTGATCAAACTTCAGGAACGAATTATATACAGAATAATAATGTAAAAATACTCATATATTCCAATCCGAATTTCATTTGTTTTCATTTTATAGCGTAATGACAATTGAAAAAAATTTCATATATGAAATATTTGAAAAAGTGAAATATTGATAATTTTTTCTACTTATCCGATCAACATCCTAATTTTTGGGCTTGTATAGCCGAATGAGATACATCTGTTTTACTTAGATAATTTTCCTTTATATTCAAAAACAAAAACATTTTAAAAATTTTCCAAATTTTTTTTAAAAATTTGATCCAAGAGCAAATCCAAAACTACTGCATATACAAAGAAGTTATCTAAATAAAAATTATGGATCTTTCCCGACTAGAAATGTTCTGAAAATTTCAGGTAGATCGGATAAGCAAAAAAAAAAATATCCCAATTTTTCAATTTGAAAACCCCAAAATAGTAGGTTTTGAAAATCGACCAATGCTCAGATATGGGGTCAAATATCAAAATTCCGATCCAAACCCTTTTTGATAATAATCCAGTCTATGTATATTTCAAGTTTGAAGTCATTTCTGAAAAAATTATATGAGGAGTTTCGACAAATGTTAAAAACATATATTTTCAAAAATTGAAAATGCCAAAACAATGGCTATATACACAGAAAAACTCTCGAAAACAAAGTTTTAGACGTCAGAAAAGCAATAGTTTGCTGTTTATTTGATCAAAATTGGATGAAAATTTCGAATTTTATGTCCATTTTTAGGGGGGGAGGGGGAAATTGGCTCAGACCGAAGCAATAATTGGAGAGTACCCTTAAATTAAAGGCAAGCTCAAGATGAACAGCACGGGTAACAGAGCAAGTAAAAAGAGCTATATAACACTTAGTGATATCAGTTTATGAAGTCTTCTTGTTGTGGTAACCTGTAAAGTCCATTCCTACGACTATAAAGTGTTTGCTCTCCACCACACGAGATCTAGACAAAGCCGCAAGAGGAGCAGAACGAAAATGAGCTGCCTGGAGGCGTTTTCATAGAACACACGGTCGGACTATCTTCTTTATAGTCTGCCGTATACGTGTAAAATAGAACATCCGACGAATGATTAAAAGAAGTTCCGAAATTCCTAAATGGTAATGAGTGTTATGAAAATGTCATACAATAAGTTTAATAAAATGTGAATCTGTAGAAAAGAGGATAGGGAACTTGGTATCCTACGGAAGTAAGGTATTATTAAGTCTCCTATCACACCTAAGAACACCCTCCATTAATTTCAAACTTAACTGTTTAGTTAATTGAGTGAGGGATAAGTTATCTCGAATGCAAATTATTTCGGATTCAGAGTGTTCACTTTGAAGGGTTCGATTCCAATAAAATTCTGCCCTTCTTTTCTCTTTTAGAGAAAATTGGCGAGAAAACAATAATTGATTAATGGGCTTGATCAAGGGCGCTTTAAGTTTCGCATTTATAAGGGTGATTCAGAATCGCTAGAAACAAAGGGTAATTCTCTCCAAATTAATGTTCCAACGTTGATACAATTGATTCCGCGGAAAGTCTCATATGACTTGAAAAACCGGTGAAGGGAGTCACTACCAACCAGATTCCTATATCTGTCACCCGATCTCCAGTGGGATAGGGGTTGGCTAGTTTGACGTGATGTGTACGTAGCATTTTTGTTGTCTTGACCAATCCAGGGACATGAATATCCGTGGGAAGGTGATAGACAACGAGGGTTGAGATGGGAATGGTTCCGTCTTTCGTCTTAATGTTTAAAGTCACAACATCACGCGACATGGCAGTATCATTTTGATTGATTCCGTTAATAGCTATACAGATTTTGGAGTGGGGAGCACATTGCAATGCTTCCTTCCACCACCGGGCGAGATACGAGACTGCGCTGCAACGATTGATCATAAAACGCTCTTACAAGTATAGTCTGGTCTCCTTTATAGACAGATAAGTTCGCTAATGGTAATGTAACTCCTCTCTTTGCTGAAAGGAATGTTGTAACATCATCTGAAGTCTCCTGAGGAAGAGACTCGGGATATGACTGTTGGGAAACGTTTGCCCTCTGGCTCTGATTTCAAATTAGCAGACAGAACACTATATGATGATATCTTGCCTGACACTAAAAAAAATGGCCTTTGGTTTTTGCAATTTTATGTGGTGTGGTTCTGAGCCAAACACAGTTCTTACTAACTTTGAGCCTTAAGAACTTGTTATCTTAATTCTGGTATCGGAAGCAAGACACACTCCGAAGGAAATTGCTGTCCTTTACAAAATCTGCATATGACTTTATTCCCAGTATTCTGACTGGTGGTGCTGCATTTTGAGCAGGTTGTTGTGAAGATTTGGATTTTTTCTAAAGAAGAAATAATGTGGGACAGCGACGTAAGTTTAAAAGAGACAGAACAGGGTGTGTCTGATGTATCTCAAAATAGATGAAACCGGAGAGATTCAAGTATAATCTAAAACTACTTTAATATTGACAGTAGGAGAGATGAACGTACCTTCACAATTACAATTATTTAAACTCGTGTGTAAAAAACCAAAAAAATAAAGGACTTACTTGAGTTCTATACACTCTAGTTCTCACACACGAATGAATTACTGTAGGCTCAAATTACCAAGCAAGACTACAAATATAAATGAACGACTATAGATAACTAATTAACACGAAAGTAGATAACACATAAATACAGATTAATTATTAAAAAGTTAAAAAATGTTAGGGCTCTGCTTCGAATTAAGAAGAGACAAAACAAAACAAAATGCACCAAAAAATAAGGATACACTGCTTTGAGCAAGGTGAAACGTAAATCAAAGTTGTCAGTCTAGCTACTGCAGCGAAGAGAAAAAAGAAGAGCCTCGGGCCTCTAGTACGAAGGTGTTGCCACGTTGGTGGAAAATTTGATACCCCTATTGCATTCAAGACCTTGAACTTTATTAGGATAAAGGAAATTCCTTTACGAGCAAAAAAAATTCCTCACCTATGACTGCATAGATATTTTGCATGCAAATAATAAAATAGAATAAAATATATTTGGTCGAAATTTGCAAATTCGTCGGCATATGGGATTATGAGGATCACGTTGCAAAGTAAACCGTTCTATTTTTTGTGAGCCAAAAACATACGTCACGCTGTCAACATGTCAACTGTTTTACGTCGCAAGGTGTGAGTTTGTAAAACATATAAAATGTATAGATTTTTATTTATTTTATTTATTTTTTTTGGAGAGGGTGGGGAAGAATAGTGGAAAAAGGACAAAGGTTTCATAACACTTTCCAGATTAGGGATAATAATTTATTTGGGTCAAAATAATTACGTTTTTTAATAATTTAAGCGGACAAAATTGAGCAGTTAGTAAAAATTGGGCAGAGTAAGTACTAGAATATTTATATAAATATATATATATATATATATATATAAATATATAAATATATAATATATAATATATATAAATATATATATATATATAATATATACATATATATATACAAAAATATCTATATATTATTTATATTATTTTAATATATATATATTTATATTATATATATAGTTTATATCTATGTATATATATTATATTATTATATATATTTTATATATATATATATATATAAATATATATATATATATATATATATATATATATAT
>JABUQX010097093.1:0-5000 GCA_015478945.1 Trachelipus rathkii
GTAAGAAAAACACACGCAGTGTCTGATATATAAACATTTTATTTTACTACAACTGTACGAAATTTTATTAAAAATATATACTTTACATACCTAAAGCAGTAAATCAGTAAATCACTAAATCAAACCTAACACCAAGAGGGGGTTAGTATGCTTTTGTTTTACTGTTTTACTGCTTTAATCCTATGTTTTACTGCTTTAACTCAAGTTTTACTGTTTTAACTTATATGTTTTACTGCTGAATCAACATGATATTACATTAACACACATACCTTAAAGCAGTAAATCAGTAAATCAATAGAGGTGTTACCTAACACCTAGGGGATTAGTATGCTTTTATGTTTTACTGCTTTACTGCTTTAACTTGCTCTTTACTTTCGTGCTTAACCTTGTTTTACTGCTAACTCATGTTTTACTGCTTTAACTCATGTTTTACTGCTTTAACTCATATGTTTTACTGCTTTAACTCACATATTCATTAACATTACATACCTTAAAGCAGTAAATCAGTAAATCAATAGAGGTGTGACCTAACACCAAGGGGGATTAGTATGCTTTTGTTTTACTGCTTTACTGCTTTAACTCATGTTTTACTGCTTTAACTTTCTGCTTTACTGCTTTAACTTTCTGCTTTACTGCTTTAACTTTCTGCTTTACTGTTTTAACTTTCTGCTTTACTGCTTTAACTCATATATTTATTAACATTATGTTTTTTATTTTGTTTTAATACTTTTTATTTATTTTTATTATTATTTTTATTTATTTTTATTATTATTTTTATTATTTTTATTATTTTATTTTTATTATTTTTATTATACTTAGGGTTATTTACTTCATGCCTATTGTTATTATTATTTAGAACACACATACACACACACACACACACACACACACACACACACACACACACACACACACATACACTTACACTTATACACACACACATTCACTATGACACTTATACACACATTCACTATGACACTTACATTTTACCATAGACACTTACATTTACACTTATACACATACACACACACACACTTACACTTATACACACATTCACTATGATACTTATACACACACATTCACTATGACACTTACATTTGTCCATAGACACTTACATTTACACTTACACTCACACACAGATTTACTTACACTCACACAGATTTACTTACACTCACACAGATTTACTTACACTCACACACAGATTTACTTACACACACACACAGATTTACTTACACTTGCACACAGATTTACACACACACACACACACACACACACACACACATACACATACACACACACACGCACACTCACTTACACATATAACGTATAATTTATTAAAACATTTTATTTTTATTTTATTATTATACTTAGTGTTATTTACTTCATGCCTATTGTTATTATTATTTAGAACACACATACACAAACACACACACACACACACACACACATACACACACACACACACACTCACACGCACACTCACTTACACATATAGAGTATAATTTATTAAAACATTTTATTTTTATTTTATTATTATACTTAGTGTTATTTACTTCATGCCTATTGTTATTATTTAGAACACACATACACAAACACGCACACATACACACACACACACTCACACGCACACTCACTTACACATATAGCGTATAATTTATTAAAACATTTTATTTTTATTTTATTATTATACTTAGTGTTATTTACTTCATGCCTATTGTTATTATTATTTAGAACACACATGCACACACTCACACTCACACACACACACACACACACACACACACACACACACACACACACACACTTACACACCCACCCACTCGATATTTTGATGCCTCAACTTTGATGCCTCAGCTTTTGATGCCTCAACTTTGATGTCTCAGTTTTGATGCCTCAACTTTGATGCCTCAGCTTTTGATGCCTCAACTTTGATACCTCAGCTTTTGATGCCTCAGCTTTGATGCCTCAACTTTAATAACTTAGCTTTGGTACCTCTGCTTTAGTGGCTCATCTTTGATGACTCATCTTTGATGGCGTCATCTTTGATACCACCTATATTGATGATTCAGCTTATAAGCAGTTACACTTACCATAGACACTTACACTTACACTTATACACACATACACTATATCTCTTATTCACACATACGCACATACACATAGACACTTACGTTCACCCATAGACACTTACACTCACCCGCACACACAATATATATATATATTTCATTCGCGTTGGAATATATATATATATATATATATATATATATATATATATATATATATATATATATATATATATATATATATATATATATATATATATATATATATATATATATATATATATATTATTTTCTTTGGTAATATTGCGCCTGCGGGCGCACGCGGCGGGCGGGAACGCGGAAATATTGCGCCTGCGGGCGCACGCGGCGGGCGGGTACGCGGCGGGCGGGTACGCGGCGGGCGGGGACGCGGCGGGACGCACCAGCGGGTGCGGGGTTGGCTGCCTTTGCGGGTGGGACTCATGCTGAGCCCTGGTGTTTAGCTTATGAACTAGTGAATTAATTATTATCTATTCTAGTGAAATTAATAATTATTCCTCAATGTAAGTATTTATTATAAATATGATATACACTTAGTAAAAATAAAACACTTTTAATACAAATCAGATAACTTGTGCACCGCTTAACAGCTAAAATGACTATGATTTTAAAATGAGTTTGGGTCTAAAAGATAATAAAACACACACCTGCTCAAATACAAGTTTAAAGAACAAAGTTAATTTTCAAAAGACGATAAAATAATTCTCGACCAATCACATACGAGGTCATATAGAGATAAGGATTACCCCGACCAATCACAAGTAAGGAAAACATTTCCTTTTTACCTGCTTAAAGGATCTTACCGATCCAGCATGTTTCAGTTTGAAATATATTTATAAAAATAATAATAACAATGATTCTTGTCTATACGGGAATTACCTTTTGACCTTGTATTAGGATTAAATTAGCCCGTCTACAAAAAGGCTTATCCTAAATTTAGGCCTAAATTTAGGCCTAACGTAGTTATTGCACCACATTTTACAGAAAAAGGTCAGTTTGAAATATATTTTGACCTGGAATTAGGCTTAAATCGCCCCGGGTTACAAAAAGGATTATCCTAAATTTAGACCTGAAGTAGTTATTTCAACACATTTTACAGAGAGAGGTCAGTTTCGTATCTGTAAGGAGTGCGGGTTGTTGTGTTTTCTCGTGATGGATTGTCAATGTACATAGATAATAATAATAATAATAATAAAGAAAACCCGAATTATTTAAAAAACTTTGAAATATTTTTAGTTAACATCGAGTGAATAATATAAATGTAAGTGAATAATTGTTATTTTTAAATAAAAACTTAGAATGATTTTAATAAAATACATGTTATGTTAGCAGAGAAGAACTTATTTTGTTATTTTTATACTTATTACATGGTTAAAGATGATGTAAAGCAGTAAGTCAATAGAACAAAACGTGGCATAGCTTGGTGTAGAGGGGTGCTAGGGGCTGACCTTACTGATTTACTGATTTATTGCTTTAAGGTACGTAAAATATATGTTTTTAATAAAATTTCATAAAATTTTAGTAAAAGTTATTTTAAAACTTGATAGTTATAAAATTTATAAACAAAAAAGTATTAACAGTTAATAATAAATTCTTTGTTCAAAGATAATGATTGATTTATTATAGAAGTTTTAAGAAACTTTGAAATAATTTTAGTTATATTTGAATGAGTAATATAAATGTACGTGTTTAATTAAAACATAAAATGTTTTAATAAATTATACGTTATATGTGTAAGTGAGTGTGCGTGTGTGTATGTGTGTGTGTGTGTGTGTGTGTGTGTAAATCTGTGTGCAAGTGTAAGTAAATCTGTGTGTAAGTAAATCTGTGTGTGAGTGTAAGTAAATCTGTGTGAGTGTAAGTAAATCTGTGTGTGAGTGTAAGTGTAAATGTAAGTGTCTATGGACAAATGTAAGTGTCATAGTGAATGTGTGTATAAGTATCATAGTGAATGTGTGTGTGACCGCATGTGTATAAGTGTAAATGTAAGTGTCTATGGTAAAATGTAAGTGTCATAGTGAATGTGTGTATAAGTGTCATAGTGAATGTGTGCATAAGTGTAAGTGTATGTGTGTGTGTGTGTGTGTGTGTGTGTGTGTGTGTGTGTGTGTGCGTGTGTATGTGTGTTCTAAATAATAATAACAATAGGCATGAAGTAAATAACACTAAGTATAATAAAATAATAAAAATAAAATAATAAAAATAATAAAAATAATAATAAAAATAAATAATAATAAAATAAATAAAAAGTATTAAAACAAAATAAAAAACATAATGTTAATAAATATATGAGTTAAAGCAGTAAAGCAGAAAGTTAAAACAGTAAAGCAGAAAGTTAAAGCAGTAAAGCAGAAAGTTAAAGCAGTAAAGCAGAAAGTTAAAGCAGTAAAACATGAGTTAAAGCAGTAAAGCAGTAAAACAAAAGCATACTAATCCCCTAGGTGTTATGTAACACCTCTATTGATTTACTGATTTACTGCTTTAAGGTATGTAATGTTAATGAATATGTGAGTTAAAGCAGTAAAACATATGAGTTAAAGCAGTAAAACATGTTAAAGCAGTAAAACATGAGTTAAAGCAGTAAAGCATGGAGTTAAAGCCTTGGTGCAAACATGAGTTAAAGAAAGCAGTAAACAAAGCATACTAATCCCTAGGTACTAAATGCAACACCTCTATTGATTACCATCACCTGCCCAAGGCATGCAATGTTAATAAATATGTGAGTTAAAGCAGTAAAACATAAGTTAAAACAGTAAAACCTGAGCAAAGCAGTAAAACATGAGTGCTGTGCAGCAGCAGTAAACAAAAGCATATCCAAACCCTCCATGTTGTGTCATCCCCAGTCTGATTTACTGATTTACTGCTTTAAGGTATGTAATGTTAATGTTTTTAATAAAA